>JNEM01008164.1:0-50575 GCA_000697335.1 Conidiobolus incongruus B7586 | reverse complement strand
TTATATATCATATATTCAAATGTTTATTTATTTTTAATTGCAAAAAATTCCCATTATTAAAAATGCAGAGTAATAATAATAATAATAATAGAAAATTTTCTATAATCAAAATAAATTACAATATTATGTATATATAATATATATTTCCCTATACTATAATTAACTTCAAATATAATATTTAATATATTTTTTAATCAAGAAAATACAGTCATTATTACTGTCAAAAATAGAAACTTTATCAATATATTATAATCAGGTTTCTTTCATAATAAACATTAAAATTAATATTTATTAACTATAATGATAATATATATAAATTTCAGTACAATGATTTATAATTTGAAATGAATTGATATTTAAATTTTATAAGGAGTAATAATTGTTGATAATATTTGATTAATACCAAAATTGTATATATTGTAAAATATACTATAATATGATATGTATTAATTAATTGATGCTATTATTTTTAATTCATTTGTATTTTCAACTAATTTTAAAATTCAGGATAATATCATTTAGATAATCTAATCTAGATAATATTATTGAATTAATCGCATTAGCAATATTACTAATATAAATATTGTCCCTAACATTTAAATTACATATAATATATGATCTCTGAACTTATCAAATTATTCCAAATCCACATTATAATTTAATAGCATGATAGACATAGAAAATAATTATTGACAAGAAATGAAAATTTTCTCAAATCTGCAATATAAAATGGAGTAATTAAATAATACATATTGTAAATATTTAGGTAAAATTAGTAATAATCCAATATTTAATAATATCCAGATATTAATTCTATAAGTCATATTCAATAACAAATAAATTAAAAATTAGGAAATAATTATTTTCAAGTGTCTATTTAACTACAATATTTTAACCCTCTCATTAATCAAAAAATCGACAAAATTATAAAATTCAAGTCACTAAGCGCAGTGGATCAAAAATATGATATCAAAATAATTTTTAATTTAAAAATGATCATCTGTACAAATTGTATGCTAATTTTGAGATACCATAATTGAATCAGATAGCGATTTCATATAAATTATACACTGATAAACTTGTGGTAAATACTTTTTCCTTCCCTTTAGTATTTGTAATTTTTTTTTCTATTACGAATAGCATTGATGGGTGATTTGGTGGAATTAAAGTTAATTCTTTTAGCTTCGTTAGAGGTAAAACAATCACTAATATTATTTACTGATATTGATTTAATGCTCCATTTAGGCTATTTTCACCAATGTATCCATAGCTTTTGGTGGGTTTTGCTTAGCTAAATATCGTTATATTTCTGAAGATATGTCTAGAGTATATTCATAATTATACATTTTTATTCATTGAAACTAAATATAATTCATTTAGAATTTAGCAAAATTAAATGTCAATTTCTTCCTACCTGTGATGCTATTCATCAAATTATCCAACTCTATATCTATTAATACATTAATCCAATTTTGGCCTATTCCTCTTATTTGTACATTCGTTACACTGCTTTCGCTAGGATTGAGTCATTTAGTCAGTAGATTTTTGAAGCATTCTAAATATTGGGTCAATTTTACTAAGGCAACTGTTAGTTTTTGTAATACGAATAGCGTTCCAACTGGTGTGATTCATGTACTTGCTTTTGGTGCCAATTCAGGCTGGTTGAAATGGGGTCAAAATGATACTCCCAGTGCAATGGACGCAAGAGGCATCTCTTACCTCATCATATACTCTGCATTCACGAATTTAGGGAGATGGAGTTATGGTGTCAAACTATTCCAATTGGACGAAGATGAAGAAAGCCGTCCTCTCTTAGGATCTCAGCCAAGCATGAGTATGACATCGAATTCGAGATTGGATCAATTCTACAAGACTTTTAAAAATTTTTTGACACCTCCATTAATTGGAACATATGCTGCTATGTTGGTAATCTTAGTGCCTTATCTGAAATCTATACTATTTGGAGATTTTTTCTTATTCCAATCCATCAAAAATGGACTCAGTTACATTGGCGAGAGTACTATTCCTCTACTTTTACTAAACCTAGGATATGAGGTTTATTTCGCGAGTCAAAAGCCTGATCAAGAGAGGGTTAATGTTCCAATAACACCTATCCTTATCCTACGATATTTTCTAGTTCCCGCAGTCACACTCATATTTTTGTATTTTATAAAACCTTATTATGAATTAGGAAATGATCCAATGTTTCAGTTCGCTATGATGCTCGTTGCTTCAGGTCCTCCATCGGTAGCCTTGGTTCAGGTTGCTGCATACACCAATAGTTATAAGGACGAAGTTGCATTTCTATTGTTATATTCATATATTTTAGCTATTCCATGTCTTACAGCTTTAGTTGGTATATTTCTATATGTCATTCCCAAATGGTACGAATAAATCCAATCATTTCAACTATGTGTTTTTATTATATTACCATTATCTACAGTTGTCCTATCTATATAAGCATGATAAACTCTTGCGTACTATTTTTTATTGTAAACCTCATTCACATAATTGAAATTCCCAAGATCAAATGATCTTTCGAAAAATTAACTCATTAAACCCTAAAATGACGAAACTTAAAATAATCTTATCCATCAAATAGGATTTTTTGTTACTCGTAAATTTTCTACCAAATTTATATATCAAAGAATTTTACATAAAAAATCTGAAATCAGGATAATATCGGAACTTAAAAGAGATTTAATGACTAAAGAAAATAAATCGGACATAGAGATGTCATTTAAGAAAATTAAAAGCTGAAAAATTGTAAACTGCTAAATATGAATAGAATGGTTAGGTATTTTACGGAAGGACTTACTTTAAAGGGTATTTGTTGTGTAAAGATAATAATTTTCAAAATTAAGAATATAACAATTTGATAAAGATGGATTGGTGGCTTAATTCAAATAACGATTTAATTATGTGATATGAATATTTCAATTTTGAAGCTCTTGTAAAATTTCAATTTAGTAATTTATGATGATTAGCAATTAAGGTGAAGCCAAATAGTATACAAAATGGAGTTTTGCAGTTGATTTTAATGAAAAATAATTTATTGAAAGGTTAAGCAAGTGATCAATTCAAATAGTCAAGTTTGAGGATTATTGAAGGAATAATATAGCGTAACGAATTGACATAAATAAACTAGATTAGAGTTAATAAAATCAAATCAAACCAAATATCAAATATTGAAATTAATGGTCTTACCTGAGGATACTTAATAAACCTGGAGGCATAAATTTTTGAGTTTTGATGTATCGAACTCCCATAACAATTAACAATACAACAGATAGAACTAACCAAATTGATAAATATAAATCTTAGCTTAAAAACAATATGCTTATTACCTAAAGCAAGTAAAGAATCCTTAGAATTTTGAGATACTTTAGAAGCTGCATAACCTACAGCAGCACCGAAACCAACACCGGCAACTAACGAAGGAGTACTGCCTAAATTGAATCTTAATAAATATTACCAAAAATTAATATATTGAATTATACCAGCTTTAACATAACCCACAATACCACCAACACTCAATAATGTAGCATAAATATATCCTAAATAATCCATATTGCCTAAATGTTATTCTTATTTTTTATATTAAGTTTAGTTACTGTTAATTATTATTATTATATGGTTGTGTAACCTCAAATAAATTATGGGTCAAACCAATTAGTTGGCACAGGTTTCAAGTCTGAAATTTAAAAAATCACAAATTGTTTGATCAAAATATTTAATCAGATCTAATTCACCAATTATGTGAATATTTTTCATGGTTTTATCCTCTATAATCAGATGACATTGCATTTAAAAATTATCAAAAAATATTACATCAATTTTTTAAGTTGTTTTGGAATTAATAATGATTTAATAGAATTTTATAAAATCACATATCTGTTAACCTTTAAAATTGGCCAATTAATCAAATATATAATACAATAATATTGTGATTTTGCTAATATCAATTCATTCAAATGAGCATATATTTGATTTAATAGACTTATTTTGAAACCAATTGCTTCAGTTTATTTGAGAATGATTTTTACAATGAGAAAGGAATTCAATTAACATTATTCACAAATATTTCATAATAAAGTACATTTTGACTGTGATAATTTCAACTTTAATAAAAATTTATCACCATCAATTTACTGTGTATAGTTATTAATTTTGATACCTATATTAATCCAGTAACAATTGCCATCGCTTCTAATCTGAGTTCTTAAATTATTCATTTTCAAGATCGTAGGATCAAATTTCGAGTATTAATACTGACTTGAATGTAAATAGAAATTTAACCATACTATACCAAGTTTAAATATTTGACCATTTATTCAAATCATTAGTCATTTCAATATAAATGATATATAAAATCTATTGGATCATAACTATCAGACCAAATTTAAGTAATTCTGTATCGTTAAATTATAAGTTTGATGAAAATTAATTATGACAGTATTTTCCAAATAAGCCTTTAATCCTGAATTTAAAAACTGAACTAGTTTTAATTTATTAATAAATAAACAAAAAATTACATTAAAATTAATGATAACATTTTATAAAAATTATCTAAATTTTTATTTAGTATATTATAAATCATTCCAAAATTTTCTAAATTTTGAATTCTTTTAACATAATAATAGTATGATACTATGCTTATTAAATATTTTAAAACATTTTTGAAAATTAAAAATTACTAAATTAATTTCAATGGTTTTGATTTTAGTAATCAGTCTCCAATCGTGTCGATTCCAGATAAATTAGAAAAAAGAATTTTGAGCAAATCAAATTTAATAGATGGAAATTTCAACAGAAACCTAATTTATTTAATGGTTATGGATTAATTAACGGATTGGCAAGATTGTCATTGAGAGTAGGGACCAATTATTAATAATTATTTTGATTATTTTGGCAATGAGATTGAAATTGAAATATATTCTCTCAAAATTGAAACCAGTTTCAACATCTCGTATCTATTCTTTTTCAAAAAATATAAATAATAGTTGACTTCCTTGATTAATTTATAATAGACTTTCATTTGTTCTATCATTCTAGATATTTTTTGCATTTTTTAGCCTCCCAATTTAACGCCTTTTCTTTCTCTTTAACTGTATATTATTTTTTTCTATGACTAATCCTATCCCTTTACAAAATAAATTTAGTCAAATGAATATCACCACATCTCATATGAACGGCTATAATGACAAATCTAATGGTATTTACTCTTTTCAGAGCTCGACAGTTTCTTCAGATGATTTCCCAGAGCCTAGTCCAAGGTCAATACATCAAAACCTTTTGAATTCATTAGGACATCCACCACAGCGTCAATATACATCACATCCCAATCTGGTACAAGCTGCTGTCGCTGTTAGGAAAATATGTAGAAGTTTGAGTAGACGTAAAATAAGGTGGACTTCCCCCAAACGCATCCTTATTGTCACAAAACCAGGAGATTCCAAAGTTGCTAAAAAGGCGAGAGAGTTGGTGAACTGGCTGTTGGAAGATATTCAAATACCAAGTTACTCGCCAAAATCTTCGGAAACTGACACGGATACGTCATCTTCCAGCTCTGAAGATGTAAATTCTTTAGATATGTAAGCATTGATAATATTGACATTGGATCGTATGAAGCACTAATTCAATACTGTAGATTTATTGATCCCCATTTGACAACAAACAGACATTTTGATTATGATGAAATACAGGTTAGAATTTCCCGAAATGACAATAAGAATACCATGCAGACGTTTTCGCCTGAAATGTGCCAATACTCGGCGGATCAATTTGATTTGGTCCTGACGCTGGGTGGTGATGGTACTGTTTTATATACCAGTTGGCTTTTTCAAAATATGGTCCCCCCAGTCATCCCTTTCCATCTTGGATCTCTGGGGTTTTTATCTAGTTTTCCATTCTCTGAATACCAACAGACTTTAAATAACTGCTTTAAGAATGGTGTTAAGGTGAACCTGAGGATGCGGCTTACATGCACCGTATTTAGATATAGCCATCCAAATCAGCATTCATCAAAATCAAACAACACCCCTGATGACTTAATAGAATCTACACAGCCTAAATCATCAGGATCATTACTGCAACCCTTCTCCAATAAAAGTAGTCGTAAATCGAAGAAAAGTCACAAGATCAATCATTTAAGGATTTTATTACAAGAATTTGAAGATCAGGAAGATGACGAATCCGGTTTAAATATCGACATTCCCAATTCTGCATTATTTACAAAAGGAGAAAGTTTTGAAGTATTGAACGAATTAGTGGTTGATCGTGGCCCAAGTCCTTTCATGTCCCTAATTGAATTATATGCCAATGGGGAAATGCTAACAACTGTTCAAGCTGATGGATTGACGGTTGCTACACCTACGGGATCTACTGCTTATTCTCTCTCTGCAGGAGGATCTCTTGTTCATCCTGAAATTCCTGCTCTTTTAATCACACCAAACTGCCCTCACACATTATCATTCCGTCCTATGCTATTACCGGATACTTCCGTACTTCATCTATGTGTGCCATTTACTGCTAGAGGCACAGCATGGGGTAGCTTTGATGGTAGAGGAAGTATCGAATTAAAACGAGGTGACTACATTCGAATCCAAACATCATCTTACCCATTCCCAACAGTCTGCAAGGGTAGTTCAGCTGGATCCGAATGGTTCAATTCCTTGAATCGATGCTTGAATTGGAACCAGAGGGCATTACAAAAATCCTTTGGTAATGAAGACTCTTCTGAGGAAGGATCGGATTACTCTACATGTAATGAATAAATACATATATAGTTATTTATACAATATATATTCAAATATTTGTTACTTTGCTTTATAATGAAATAACCTCAAACTCTACTAAGTAATGTTCCAATACAATGATACTCTAATATTGTAGATATCTTTTTCACATTCAATACATTCTACTCAAATGTCGAATTTAATTGGAACTTTCAGTCCCATAATATTCCAACTCAAATTTCTAGTGTCAAATATAATAAATTAGAATCCAGTCACATATTTAAATTCGTTTTCAAAATGATTTCAAGTAATTGTCAGCATTTAACCACTTTACCAGATAAAGAATTTGACAAATTTAAACTCAAACTAATTAATTGTATTCAGTATAGTTTCCTCATTGAACAGATACCCATTTGGCTCAATAATCTGAGTGAAGAATGTACCAGTAGAAACACAGGAAGTCACAACTTGGAAGAGATGGCCAATGAATTGGTAAGTCTGTACCAATCCCTACCTATTGCAAAATGTGAAGAATGCCATAACAACAATCAATGGCTGAGTACTTGCATCCAATGCTTTTATATGGGATGTGACCAAAACTTCAATAATTCTCACATGACACAGCATTTGAAGCAGACCCAACACGCATTCAGTTATAATTTTAATTTGAATTTGATATATTGCAATCTTTGCGAGAATTATATCTTAAATGATACTTTATTCCATTTGATTAAATTTACGAAACTGTTGATGAAGTTCCAGTATTTGAATTCGAATTTTAGTTTAATTAAAAATGAAGTGATTTTAAACTGCTTTTACTTTCAGAAAGATTTAATTAAGACACATATGAAGTGTAAATTAATTAGAGGTCTCAGGAATTTGGGGAGTACTTGCTTTTTGAATTCGATTCTGCAAACGTTTGCTCATAATCGTTTGTTGGTCGATTACTACGAAAAGTTGGATCATATGCACGACGATATAGATGAATTTGGGGGTGATGGCAGTAATGGTGATAGCTCAACGGAGGGTAATGTTTGTTTGAGTTGTGAATTGACGAACTTTATACTCGATTATTATTCAGACAACTACACACCCATCTCACCAACCAAATTCCTACATAAACTTTGGTCTACTTCCAAGCATTTGGCAGGGTATCACGAACACGACGCTCACGAACTTCTAATGGCAGTTCTCAACCAATTGCACGAGGAAGATGAGAACCACTCATCCAATTCACTAGAATGTAAATGCATTATCCATCAAACTTTCTCAGGGGTATTACGTTCTGAAGTTACTTGCCAATCTTGTAATTCTATAACATCTACATCGGATCCATTCCTTGATCTATCTCTCCACATTGAAGATGCCACCAACACTGAAGGATATACCTTGCACGACTGCTTGATGAAATTTACGCATCCAGAGCCACTTCCCCCAGATTCTTATAATTGTTCACACTGTCAAAAGCCTAGACAGGCAACCAAACAAATGAAACTATTTAAATTACCCAAAGTACTATGCATTCAGTTTAAACGATTCTCACAGTATCCAACACCCTCCAAGATTGATACAGATATTTTATTACCCAAATATCTAGATCTATTGCAATATTCACATTTGAATGAAAAATCCGCACCTGGACTGAGCCCATATCACTATCAGTTGTTCGCAGTTGTCAACCATCGAGGATCTTTGGACACTGGTCACTATGTTAACTACTGCTGGAATCGAAATCGATGGTACTTGTTCAATGATCAGGATATTAAGCTAGCCAATGCTGAAGAAGTATATAATTCTAAGCCTTATCTCTGTTTTTACATGTTGACTACCCTGCTTACAGATAATTTGGGTAGAGGGGAGTAAATTTGCATTAGAAGAATAAAATATATTTAGATTAATTATTGTTACATATAGTAATATCATGTTTTATTTTTCAAAATTTTCAATTAATATATCGATTTTAATGATATTTTTATAATCATTATTTAAATTCAATATCTCTCTTAATATACGGTTTTAATATTAAATAAATATATAAATACATAGAATATATGTATAATACTATATTTAAATATTTTATTAACTAATAATCCAACCAATAATTCCAACATATTATTAGAAATCACCGCCCATTTGCCCATTATTAGATAAATTTAATTAATCTTATTGCTGAAAATAAGTCAAAGCCCTTTGATTATGCTTTTTAAGCTCTTCATTTTGATATTCATGAATTTTCGTCACATCCCTAATCTTAAATCCGTAAATTCTAGGTACATAACGTTCGTTGGACTTAGCGGGTACTATATGGGAATAAATTTGCAATAGCATATGGGGGAATGTGGTACCAAAATAGGCTCCGTCCAAATTTATATGACGGTTAGCTTTGGGTTGGTAAATATCTTCGCAGCGGGCGCAATATAATTTAACGCCCTTAGTTCTGGGGATATCGCTCAATCCTACAGGTAATAAGGGTTGACCTTGGCATAGTACTCGAGGGCATTTTCCAAAGTGGTTATTCTTCATTTTTTCCAACTATTATAAATGTTAGAAATAATTAATAAATAAACAAATAAAATATTACCATTTTAGCTAATCCTCTCATCGTTAAAATATATCTAGCGTGAATTAAACCGTACAAGTGCTTGGCATCCTTCTCAACCACTTCACTCGTAGCATTATCCAAAGCAACACCTGAATAACCTCAATATTAATACCAAATAAATAATATCTCTCACTAATAAAATACCTAAATTATCCAAAATCATATCCAGAGCCAAGGAAAAGTTCTCAACTTCGTTAGGTAAACCGGTCAAGTTAAAGCGATCGTTCAAGTACTCTTCATCAATTTCGCAAAAGTATTCACTTCCTTTTAGAGATAAATACCAATCAACCCAATATTTAGTGTAATTGTCATCGGAGTTACTGCCGTTGAAATCGTCCATCATTTTACTAATAAAATTTTCAAATATTATTTAATTTAAATATATTTTTATTATTAGTAATATCTTTTACTTACAATAATTTATATTATTTATAAAAAATATCAGAATTTTTGTACATGATGAAACAAATTTAAAATGGAATTGAATTGAATCTAATTATGGGATTTTGTTGTAATACAGCAAATTCGGTAATTTTGAAATAACTCAAAGTCTTAAATAACAGAAATAAATTATAAAAAATATATATGTGGATTAATTATTACAATTATATATTGTTTATTAATATTGGATAATTAATTATATGTAATTAATGGATTTGGCTAAAGAATGTTACAACAAGTTGGCTTATCATCCTCTTTAGCATCAGCAGCAGTACCAGGTTGCTCGACTTGAGTAGTGGCATTATTCACATTAGCTATAGCTGGGTCTTCAACAGATGTTCCATTAGCAATATTGTCAGGCTCACTGTTTAATGTGGCGGGGTCAATACTAATATTGGATATATTAGATTACTGATTATAATAATATATATGAAATAATTTACCCTAAATCCAACACTGCTTGTCTGGTTATTTGATATACTTCATCGGGAGTTTGCTCACATGGAACCTAAAAAATTTGAATTTCATTTAATATCATAAAAAATCATGATGCAATAATAAAGCGTACCTCAGACACTTTATTCTTTCCCTTATAATAATCAATAACAGGTAAACTAGTATTCTTAAAAGTAATAAATCTTTTCTGAATAGATTCCTCATTATCGTCCGATCTACCACTTGTTTTACCACGTTCTAACAATCTCTTTAACATCACTTCCTCTGAACACGAGAAGTAGATGACGTGGTTAGGCTCAGAGATCAATTTTTCAAACTCCAGAGCTTGATTCAGCTCTCGGGGAAAGCCATCGACTAAAAATTTGGTATTTTCAGATTGATCCAACTTGGTTTTCAGGAGATTGATGGTAATTTTGAGAGGGACTAGTAAGCCATCTTTAATGCAGTTAGAAATGGTTTCGCCGTATTGGGAATCGGGTTGATTCATTTCTTCTCTCAATAAATCACCAGCTAATGAATTGGTGTTTAATACCGATATGTTGATGATAAGTCGGCTGAGATTTATGAAATATACCTGAAATATGCTGAAATTGAAACTCTCTAACTAATTTGGTACTCTGAGTACCTTTGCCACTCCCAGGACCACCTTTATTACATTCGATTAATCAAAAATATATCAATATTTATCTATTATTACCTAACACAAAAATTATGACTCTATCACTCATTATTACAAGGAAAGAATTAATGACCAAAAAAATATTGAGGATTATTATATCATTACTCTTTATATACCAAGCACATGTTCATTCAGGGTTTTCGCAATCGGTGTGACTCAAGGACGAATTGGGGTTAGTTCATTTTAATTTATCATTGTAATCAACCAGTTTCGTATCATTTTTCAATTCTATTGATCAATTCAGATAATTTCATTTTTCATTAAAGACTAATACTTATTTTTTAGATATTATAAAAAACTCAATTTAATATTATAATTAATTTAAACTCATTTAAATTTTTCAAAAAATGTGATAAAATAACAAAATTGAATCAAGTCTAAATGTCTAAATTTCAAAATAAGTGGTTATATTAGATTCGATGAGTTTCAGTTTTAAATATATTTATTTTCTTATATATGAATTTAAAATCAGAGTTAACTAAAATATTGGCGAGTATTAGGTTGATCTGTGAAAATATTTACTATACAATATGTTAAACATTGTAGGAATTAGTAATAGTGTAACTGGTATATTTACAGATTATATTCCTAATACAAAATTAATAGATATCGAGAGATTTAGTAATAGATAGCTTGTGCTTGGATCTTGATGATTAAAGATAAATTTCGAATTAATTTATTCATTTAAAAATATAATATACCACTATTAGCCTTAATCTAAAGTAACATTTAGAATAATCTAGGGGTATATATAGCAAAGTAAATAAAATAATTTTCAACTAAATAAATTAATGTACCTTAGCGGATTGCCAAGTTAGATCATTGAAAATTACGAAGAATTTTCTCTAACTAATTTGGCACCATTAAAAACTAAGGTTTAAAGGTTATCTACAATTTTTCAACGACTAAAAGTATCAGAGACCGATTCCTAAGAATCTTTCATTCTACTATAGTGCTTTTATAAAATTGATTGATGTCAAGGTATAAAGTGAAAAAATTATTTGAATTTATATTTCATTTGAGTGGATGTTTTGGTTTATGGGATTAAAACTATTCGGGATAATTTGATACTAACACAATATTTAATCCATTATATTCAAAAAAGTCCAAATTAGTATATTAAAATCAAGTATATAAATATGACTTCAATAAGGTCTAAACGATAAAATTATTAGTAAATATATAATTTTTAAATATTAAATTTATATGAAATATCAGAAAAAATATTTTGAATGATGATTTATAGTTTAACCTATTTAAAATGAAGTTTATTTTGAATAGTAATTATTTAAATAATACAGCAATAAAATTAGATTATATATTATTTTAATTTGATTGATTGAACATACACTCAAAATTAATTGTATCACTTTAATATACTATTTAAAATATGTTCAATAATATAACGTGAAATATATTGTTATTATTAATGAGTTAAGAATTGATATATCTGATTTTGAGTGTAATATTGTAAATTAATTATTATAAATTTAATAACATTCTATTATAAAACCAATGAAAAACATATAAATATAACAATGATATAATAATCTTTTGTGATTTAAAAAATATAAATTAAAAATATAAATAACTTTTTTAAGAAATATAATATAATATATTATCTTAAATTTGTAATATTATTCAAGTAGTTAAGAGATTATCAAATTCGGATTTGATTAATTTTTTATTTTTATTTTTATTTTTATTTTTATTTTTATTTTTATTTTTATTGATTGAATAAAAGTTAATTTTTTAGATGAAATATTGCATATAAATTAGGTAAGTATAAATCAACACTTAAAATATATTATTTGTTCCATTATATTAATTACCAATTATTTTATAATATGATTGAATCTATATTGTCAATTTTCTTATCAAAACTTTTTTTTTAAATAATCAACTAATAACCTAAATTTCAATTTGATTGGCTCTATAATTAAGTTTTAAACTGGTTGATTGAATGTATGGAGTTGGACAAAGGGTTAGTCCAATCAAATTAAATAATTAGGAGAGTTAGAATTTGGTGCGTTTTTAAATGAATGACGAAAATCCTATCAAAATGATTACACTACCAACATAAGAAACTCATTCAAATTAGTAAATAGTGCATTCAATAAGTCCAAACTTCAATAATCAATCTTACAACTCATTCACAAGTCTCGAATATTTTTCTTCCATTTAAGATACTTAAATAAAGGTATCTTACGAATATTGTACTATTTACTATAAAATTAGTTAATATTAAATATATAAGTCGTCATTTTGTTTAAAAAACATAATGACTGCAGATATCACTTATGATAGTAGCTCAGACGAAACAAATGCTCATTTAATTAAAAACGATCCTAGTAAATCTCCGAGAATAAAACTCATTATAAGGAAACCAAGTACTACTTCAATTAATGCAGATGACAATTCATCTATACCACTTTCACCCCTCACCACCAAGCCTTCTTCTAGAGGTAAACCGATAAGGAAACCTTCTACTACAAATGCAACTTCCAACGCTTTAAAACCACCTGAAGAGAGAAATTTCAACGATCTTTTCCCAACGCTGGAATTGAGTAGTACTCTGAAAATAAACATTATAGAAAATAATTTGACAAAAGAATTGGTATCTGACAATGTCAAAGGAAGTGAATGTTCGACCCCTTTTAGCATATCTAATAACTCTACATTAAAAGAGCAATTATCTTTACCCCAAATTCAAATCCAAACCAAAGAAATTTTTGATTATCTCGATCCAAAGTTAATAAATGATGAAGGTGATTACATGGATGAATTCAAACTACCTAATAAACACTTTTTAAGAGCTCGAGGTAATTATTTATCTTGTCAAAAAAGTTCATTTTTATTAATATTTTGGTTCAATTAGAGTCTCTTGATCAACCTAATATTCAAGTTGAGTATGATATGGACGAAGAAGGTATTGATAATACTTAAATTATCATTAAAATTATTGATTTTTTTCATTGTGTTCAGATAGAAAATGGTTAAATATGTTTATGTCAAAAAAGAGGACAAGTTCAGTCGCACCGCAATATCTTAAAGCTTTTGAAACTTTGATGGATCATATTGAAAAGGGCTGGTTTGAAATCGTAAGATTTTAAATATCGCTTTTATCAAAGTTTGATTAATTGGTTTTTGTTTTAGTCAAGGCAGAAAAAATACGAAAATTTAACTATTCAAGATATCCAAGCCAAATCCGATGCTTCTTGCGAAATTTGTGACAAAAATGATTGCGAAAACTCTAATTGTATAGTTTTTTGCGATGGTTGCGATTTAGCTGTACATCAAAGTAAGTTTATGCTAATTTTTAAAATCATTCTATCTGCAGATGTTAACCTATTTTCAGTGTGTTATGGAGTACCATTTATTCCTGAAGGAGAGTGGCTATGCAGAAAATGTATGGTATCTCCTAGTAATCCAGTGGTAATTTATTCAATTATAAATTATTTATTGTTTTTCATTAATCGTCTGGTAAATTAGTCATGCCTTCTATGCCCTAATGAAGGAGGCGCTTTCAAACAAACCACGAATAATAAATGGGCTCATGTTCTTTGTGCTGATTGGGTGCCAGAAACATCGTTTGTAAATTTAGATACTATGGAACCAATTGCCAATGTGGATCAGATCCCAAGATCCAGATGGAAGTTGGTAATTTATTATTTTTTGATGTCAATTAATCTTCACATTAATTCATACAGATTTCTATTTAATTTAGTTATGTTATATCTGTAAACAAAAGCAAGGAGCACCTATCCAATGTAGTATAAAGTCTTGTACAACAGCATTTCACGCAACTTGTGCTAGGGAAGCAAAGTTCTATATGAAAATCAAGTTGAATAAATACAACGTGCTCGATTGGAAAGTCTTTTGTCATCGTCATACACCTGTAATATAAAAATAACTCAAATACATTAATATATATGTATTCATCATATTAATGTTTTTAGATGAAATTTAAAGATAAAGTCATTTACAATGAAGCACAACAAAAGCTATTAGAAAAGTTTTCCAATATGCATAAACAATCCAAAAATAAGCATAACAAAGGTAACAATAAACCTGAGCTTATTTATATTTTGATATATTAACACAATGTATAGACTCTGCTGCTACAAAATCGGCTAGAGCTCACCAACAATCTTTTTCTACAGAAGAGATCATTGTTCCTTCTTCTTTATATAGATCGGCACTTGAAATTATTGCTCCATTTAATTTGAACCAACCCGAATGGTTTGTTACAGGAGTTTGTCAATATTGGTCTCTCAAGAAGCAGAGATACAGAGGAGCTTATTTAATTAAAAGATTGCATCTAGAGGTATATAATTATTTCATCATATCGGAGTGACTTAATAATATATTTAAATAGCCATGGACAGCTAAAATACCAACCAAATTGGATGGCGAGCATGAGCAAAATGAACATCAGGTATTCTATTTTCATGTTTCAATTTATTTAAAACCTGTTAATTTCTTACATTTTTATTAGGCATTGCTTGCCAGAAGAACAGAATTGGAAAGAATACTTATGTTAACAGAATTGATCAGAAAAAGAGAGAGAGTTAAAGCGAAATTATATCGTAATATTACTCAATATTGGGAGGCATATTTTGTTCCTCATAAACCTCTTTTACTCTGGGCTGTTAGTAAACTTCAAAGGTAAAATTTTATATGGTTTATACATTTTTGAAATCTGATTTTAAATAGGATGGATGCGACTTCAATGTTTGCTGAACCTGTGACCGATGAAATAGCCCCTATGTATTCAACTATAATTAAGAATCCAATGGATTTTTCTACCCTGACGAACAAAGTTAATGCAAATTGTTATTTTAATATTGAAGATTTCAAGGTACTTTAGAATTAATTTGATTTATAATTTATAGTAATTCCTTTTTGATAGGCTGATGTAAATCTTATATATGACAATTGCATGACTTATAATGACAAATCTACCATTTTCCATAATACAGCAAAAAGACATAAAGCAAGAGCTGAGGGTATTTTTGCACAACTTGAGCAGCAATGGAAGGCTTTAGAGACAGACTCTAAGCTTGGGATATTGTCACGTGATTTCAATATTTCTAGTATGTTACCCTTTTTTCATACACTTGAAGAGATCAACAATCCTCTTCAGTCATCTTCAACAAATCTTTCTAGCTCTGAATTATCTGCGCTTACTTCCGATACTCCTGAATCTTTGACCCCTCCTTCTCCCCGTCCTCCAAATCCTCCCAATTCTTCAAATCCCAAATCGTCAGCTACTAAAACTCCCGATAAATCAAAAATCATTTCATCTACTAGAGTGTTAAGGAGATCAACTCGTCCGCCACGTCCAAATCTTCGAAGCTGTCCACAACAAGTACCCATTCGATATGGGAAATTGAGTAAAGAAGCCCAGTTGCTAATTGAGGGACAAACTTTTTCTAATAAGAAAACGCCCCGAAAGAAACCTTAAAATTGAATTATTTAATAATCTTTATTTGATTTATTGATAAATATTAGCAAATCTAAAATATTTAACTTGTACAAAATAAATTTAAATTGATACAATTATCAGTATAATAACCAATTAACTACTAAATAATATTCATTATAAACATATTTTACCATGCGCTTAACTTATAATCATTAGTTAATTAAAAAGAGATATAAATAGCTCAATTTGATCAAACCATAATTTATGTGAAGCTAAATTAAAATGAATATGAAAATGGATAGTATAAATTCAGATCAAATATTGTCAATATCATTTCTAAATTGATTAATAGTTAATTATGTCAACTCATCATCTTGTTATTATATCTGGAGCTAACAAAGGATTTGGAAAGTCTATTGCCAAGTCTTATGTTAAACAATTAACTAAAAATCAAAGTCACTTTATTGATCTCATCTTATTGGGAAGAAATCAACAACAATTACAAGCTGCTCAAACTGAAATTCAAACCCAATTGGGAAACAGTGGAAGAGTTCATGTGGTTGATAACGTCGAGTTAAGTAATCTTGATAGTTTACAAACTAAATATGACGAAATTTTTGACTTGATCAAGGTAAATCATTTAATTTGTATTGAACTTTATTTAAAATTAAAATTTGATATTTAAAGGAAAATGTTCGAACTTCCGAATTTTTGAACGCTACCAACAAATATTTAGCATTATTTAATAACGCTGGTAGCTTGGGAGATATCTCTAGCAAAGCCACCTCCTTCAATTTACAACAAGTTCAAGAGTATTCCAATATCAATTTGACTTCTTTATGGGGTTTATGGTAAATATATTAGTCATTAATTAATAATAACTCATATAAATAATACTATTAGCTCTGAATTCCAAAAATGGAGATCCTTTGAAAAATTTACCAAGTCCACTCTAATTAACACCTCATCCTTGGCAGCTGTTCAAACCTTCCCTTATTTGAGTCTTTATTGCACATTTAAATTCGCTAGGAAAGCTTTAATGGAAATTCTTGCTAAAGAAAATGTAACATTTGATCTATCAAATATCTATTGATCATTGTGCTAAATTAGTTTGATGCTTTATAGCCCGATATTCAAGTGTTGAACTATGCACCTGGACCTCTCAACAATGATATGCAAGGTGATTTCCGTACCTTATTAGGGGATGAAGAAATGAGAAAAACTTATCAAAAATTACATGATGAGGTAAATCTATGAATCATATACTATTATTATAAACTAAAGTGTAATCCACCATTTGAAACCATTAGAATCAACTAGTTGACATGGAAATAAGTTCCGATAAGTTGATTGATTTAATTTGGAATGACAAATTCAAGTCTGGAGACCATATTGATTATTATGACATTTAATCAATACGAATTATATCAATAAATTTTATTTGTATTTATCATATAATCTGTTAAATTAATTATCATTAATATATTAAACACTTCATATTATTACTTATTAGATCTTCTTATAAAAGAAATTAAAGTTGACCATCGCTGTACACTGGAAGCTCTAGTTTGTTAATGGATATATTGTTGTCTACAACAACATTTCCGTTTGTACCTCTAACTTTGATATTAAATGGGCCATATCCCATATGCTTGAGTTCCCAATGATTATCATCCCTTAGTTTGAGTGACACCCAGTCATCCTCCTGTTGGATTTCCACAGATTGAACAGGATAAGCAGGATTTCTGATCTGTAACAGAGCATTCCAATCATCACTGTATTTATCCCAATAATACATCAAAGGTCCCATCGTCGGACATCTCACCTGCTCCCACACAGCTTTTACAGTACCAGCGGTAAAATCACCAATTACACTGTACGCCAGCTTATTCATGTTTAAATCACCCTCTTGACAGCTTACACATTGATCCACAACATGAACAACTACACTCGCTTTAGTTTTGGGATTGGTCACCTTTAAACACATCCCACAGCTGATAGCATTATTAAACACTGCAGCACTCACCCCTGTGAAGTATCCATGAATTCCATCTGGATATGAGCATTTACCAAATCCTATCAATACACATACAATTAATTTAAAAATGAATACGAAACATATAATATTACCTTTAGAGTTAGTATCATAGCTAATTAAACCTTGACCGTTCAATTTTATGCCCTGGTAAGGTCCATTGATCCATGATTGAATCCAAACACTCGAATTGAACTGATGAAGTATACGCATTAACAGTATTAATAATTAAACATAAAATAAAAACAAAATAATCATCCACTAAAGACGATGTCGAATATTTAACCTACTGAACTTAATCAAATTAATTACTTGAAATAGCAAAATGAAATTTTTAGTTAATTTTTACAATTTTAATTTATGATTTCATTCGTTTTGAATTTAAATTTATTAATTTTGTTTTATTTTTAAAATATTAATTTTAAATTTTTGATTTTTATAGATTTACCAATTTACTAATGTTGCTAGCTTCACAAATTGTTTAGAATTGATCTGCTTCAATTTAATATATCATGAATCGATGGGTTTATTGATCATATAAAAAATATTGACGTCATGCGGTCAATTATCTATATACTGTCCAATATTATTACTAAGTTATCAGTATCCAATGTTAGTTCCTTTTTAGATGTTATGAAAAGTGCTGATGGTAGTTGTACTGTTTTGACTGGTGCTGGTATGCTGACAGCATCAATCATTATTAATTGTTCAACACTTATTTATAAAATAAGTGTAAGTACTGATTCTGGTATTGCTGATTACCATGGTCCGAAAGTGGTGTTATTACTAACCCCAATCATAAGCCGATCACCTATCAGCAATTTACTTCTTTGCTATATAATCGCAAGAGATACTGGCTCAGATCATTCTTTGATTATGAACGCGTCGCGAAATCCCAGCCCAACTCAGCTCACTACATTTTAACAGACTGTAAAAACAGGGCTTAATCAGTTCCATCATCACTCAAAATATCGACAGTTTTCACCAAAAGTCGGGCAGTAAAAACGTAGTGGAAATGCACGATACATTATATAAGGTGGCTTGTATTACATGCGGGCATCAAACCACCTGTGACGATTTCTTATTCCACTTTAAACACTTAAATCCCAACTGACAACATTTCTTCCAACCCGAAGATCCTTCCGATATCAAGATGACATCATACGGTGACGTTCAATTATCTGAAAATGCAGATTGCAATCAATTCAATTTACTAACTTGTCCAGTTTGTCATACACATACATTTAAACCTCATATAATATTGTTTGAAGAAAATATGAATATTAATGTTAAAAATGAAATCTATGATATTGTCTAAACCAATCAAAAATTGATGGTACTTGTGTGATCATTAACAGTAATATTGGCTTATTACTTGGTACTAGCTAGCAGCCAGTTTAGTATTATCAATTTAAGCCCAATCAATATGACAACAAGATTAAGCTTGTCTACCTCATCAAAATCATTGAATTCTTGAAAATATTATTATCAGTTAAGAAAAAATGGCAAATTTTTTAATTTTTGATTTTTCAAACATATTGCTAGTTTTAAAAAAAATATATAAAATAAATGAGAAAAATTATATTTTCACACTATATATACAATTATCATTAAAATATTTTTATTTAAAAATTTATTACCGAGTTTAATTACTTCAAACTAGATAATAACTATCAAAAGTGCTTTATTTTATTATTAAAACTTAACCACAAAACTTTTAAAACCATTTGAGGTTTATAATCAGTTTATAAAAATAATATTTTATACAAAACTATTTATACTATTAAATTTTTCATTATAAGTTAAAAAAATATTATTTAAAATATATTATAATTTAAAATTAATTTTGATTGTGACTTTTTCTTTTATTAATGAAATAAAAAAATATATTAAAAATGCTTTTTTATTACAGTTAGAGAATTATCAAAGTAATCTAAAACTAATTATATAAATATATTAAATTATTTTAAAGTCTAGACTTGGTTTAATTAATAAGAATATAAAATAAATATCTTATGATTTATCATAAATTTAGGAAATTAGAGTAGCTATAATTATATATAGCCTATTAAGATATATCCAAAAACAAAAGCTTTTAAATTAGATTATTATAATTAATAGATTTTAAATCCTTTTATATAATCTTTTATTCAAAAACAAAACAAAATATTAAGTAAAAACAACTTTGTTTTTATAAATTCCAATAAATAAGCATTTTTTTATTAGTGAATATATATTTTCATAATAAAATATAACAATATATATATTTTTTATTAAATATTCTTATTTTAGATTAAAGTTATTTATTATTTTGTATAATAATTATAAAATACATAAAATTAAATTTGTAATAAATTTTCTATATAAGAAATTAGAAAGAACTACTACATCCAGTATATTTATTAGAGTATAACTTATCTAATAATAATTGATTTACATAACTAAAAAATATTCTTATATAAAAAATTCCTATAAATAAATTTAATTAGTTTATAAAATATTAAATTTTAGTCTTTAATAAAAGGAATTGTTTTTTTAACTGTTATAAGGTTACCAAAAGTATAGCAAAGTGTTTTTGATAATAAAAAAGTAGTAATATTAGATTATTTATTTATTTTTGTATATTATATATTAAAAATTATATTAAATTTTGAT
This sequence comes from Conidiobolus incongruus B7586, assembly GCA_000697335.1. Classification (NCBI taxonomy): domain Eukaryota; kingdom Fungi; phylum Entomophthoromycota; class Entomophthoromycetes; order Entomophthorales; family Conidiobolaceae; genus Conidiobolus; species Conidiobolus incongruus. The sequence goes on along the minus strand of JNEM01008164.1, from coordinate 29,542 downwards.
TTTAAAATTTTGCCTTTCTTTAATTTCTGTTTTAATACATTTAATTTTATGTAAAATAAGAAAAATTATGTAACCCATAATAATTGTGACAACTAAATAGAGTTATAAATTTTGTTATTTGGAATTGATTTTTAATTAAAATTATAATAAACAAACTATATTTTAATTAATTCAACACTAAATTATACATATTTAAACCTTTATTGTTATATATTATAAACTATGCCATTTGGTCAAGTAATAACTTTTAAAACTTTTTTGTATTTGAATTTTTGATGAAATCTAGATTGCTATTGGCCCTCCAAGTTCTGGCAAGACTACATATTGCTACGGTTTACAACAATTTTGTGAGGGGATTAAAAGGTATTGACTTAAGAAATACTCATTAAAATAATTAATATATTTGAAACAATCAATAGAAAGTGTGTCATTGTGAATTTAGACCCAGCTAACGATTTTATCCCTTATGACTGTACTATCAATATTCAAGATTTAAGCACTTTGCAAGATGCTATGGAAACATATCATTTAGGCCCGAACGGTGGTATTATGTACTGTTTGGAATACCTGTTAGAGAATATCAATTGGTTGACTGACCAATTGAAAGATTATTCTGGTAAATTCTATATTGGTCTAAAATTTTTTGGAGTAATTAATATATTTTATAGATTATTATATTATATTTGATTCACCTGGACAGGCCGAATTATTTACACATAATTATGTAATTAGAAATATTGTGGATCATTTGGTGAGGTTGGATTTTAGAGTAATAAATAATATCACTCCCATGATTTAGAGTATTAATATTTTTAATTTAGTTGGCATGTGTTCATTTAGTAGACGCTCACTACTGCACAGATCCAACCAAATTCGTATCCGTATTACTGTTGAGTTTGAAGGGTACGCTTATGTTGGAATTACCTCACGTCAGCGTACTCAGCAAAATTGATTTGATGGAAAGTTATGGCAAATTAGGCAATCACCAATTATAACATTATTAACACTGAAAATTAACGATTTTTAAAGATTTTAATTTAGAATACTATACAGAAGTCATGGATTTGAAATATTATTCCAGTTAAATGAAAGCCAATTTGGGAAGAAATTTCAAAAATTGAATGAGGTATTATGTGAATTGATCGAAGATTACAGTTTGGTCAGTTTTAAAACTTTACAAGTTGAGGTAATTCTATCATATTTAATGGACTATTTCGTTATTAATTGTTACGTTTAGGATAAAGAATCCATGTTTAATTTATTAAAATCATTGATCAAGCTAACGGTTACATCTTTGGAGGATTGACAGAAGGCAATGAATCCATTATGGCAACTGCTAATCAATCCTCAGTAACCAATTTGGATGAGACAAGAGAAGTTGAACAGAAATATTTGAAAAAATACGACATGGACAATGGATTTAATTGATTATTTATCATTCGTTCTATTATATATTGTTGTACTTCTATTCTTCATTAAAATTAAGTCAAAATAATGTCAATTTTTGATTATTTAACTCTGGACACATTTAATCATTTGAATGATTTCGATTGATAAAAATTCAATAGCTTGAAAATAAAGAGTTATTTAATATATCTCTATTAATGATAATCGTTTTTGTTAACAACTGTTAAATTTTAAACTTTCTGCTATTATTTTATAGTGATGATGAATATAAATATTTTATCAATATCTATGAGGAAATTTCCACTTTAAGCAAGAGCTTATTTGTTTCAATTCTATATCAATTAATAACAATCTTACTTAACGTACTGATGATTAATTTATTGTGAAGTAACTATTTGTAAATATTAAAAATTAATATAAATTGAATAGATAAATAGTTTAACAAATAACACAATCTCCCTTCTTGTCCTTGCCCTTGGTATGTTTCTTTATCTTGACTGATCCATATTCAGATCTTCTGACTTGGGGAGCGTTCTTCTCCAATCTCTTTTTAGCTTCGATGGATCCATTTTTGGCGGCGCGATGGTACCATTTCATAGCTTCATCCATATTAATTTCGACACCAACACCAACTTCGTGGTAGTAGCCCATAGCATATTCAGCTTTGGGTAAGTTTTGATTGGCTGCTAATGAGCACCACTTGATAGCTTCAGAATCTTTGGGCTCCAAAATACCTGGAGCACCTGTCAAATACCAACCACTGAGGGCCATTTGAGCTTCAGGATGTCCTCTGTGAGCACCTGATTTGTAATAGTAAATAGATTTGGCGGGATCGACGGGGAAGCCGTGTTCACCATACTCGTAACAGTAACCACACTTATAAATAGCCGGTAAGTATTTGAGTTCAGCAGCTTTTTCCAAAGATTCTCTAGCTTCAATTTCGTCCCTTAAGCCCAAATCTACTTCGAAAATACCTAATAGGATCAATCCCCAAATGTAAGCACCTTGGGGAAATTCTTTGTTGGCAGCTTGTGCTGCTCTTCTGAGGAATAAGTGAGCAGATTGGTGACTTTTAGGTAGTTTCATGTCTCCGTAGAGATAAGCAATACCGATACGATAGTTAGCAGCTGGACTTCCCAAAGCGCAGGCTTTCTTATAGAATGCGACAGCTCTAGTATAGTCGTTACGATTCTCGTAATGCTCTCCCAACTTGTACATACCACCCGGGTATCCAAGCTTATTAGCGGATTGGTACTGAGACAAAGCACGACTGTTGCTGGGAGAGTAACCAAATTTACCGTATTCATACCAGGTACCGACGATGTAGACAGCTTCAGGATGATTTGCCTTATTGAGCTTATTGATCCAGAATACACCCTCCTCTGTCAATTTTTCAATACTTTGGGGGTCTGTAGGAATATCAGTTTCCACATCAGGATCTTGTAAAGATTCTATCTGTTCGAAAATAAATTTGGCAAATTCCATTTGGATACTAGGGTCTTTGGTTTTGAGAGCGGACTCTCTGTAAACTGCTAACATGGGTGATTCGTTGGTTAACGTGTTGGAAATACGGCTCAAGCGCTTGGGATTTGTGTAGAGTGCTGAGGAGGGTCGGTTAGAATTGGGGGTCAAAATAGACAGTCTCTTTTCAGCGTCGCCGTCAGGATTGAGAAATAGGGTGGAAGCTCTCAACTCGGCAACTGAACGATTCTTTTTTAATCTAGGTATGGGATTGGTATCAGGTGAGAATGTGGATAAGTTTTGAGATGATTCACTGGCGGAAGTTTGAGAGTAAAGGTTGGGATTGAGATTGTTCACATTGGCAGAAGGAATTTGGTGAGAAATATCATCATTTGGTGAAGTTGATTCCACAGGGTCGAAATCAGTGTCATGTACATTAATCGCAGGGGGTAAATTCACTACAGGTATATTTTCTGTACTTTTAGACATATTGAATGATTATTTTAATATTCAACCAAGTTAATGGGAAATATAAATGATTTAAAACTGAATTAAAATAACTGTTATTATGGATAATTGAGTATAAGTAAATAAAGGCTGTGTAAATATGCGAATATTTATGGGTGTCAAATCCAGTTAAATATTTACAAATTTGGGGTCTTTGCGATTATTTTCGCTTATATTATTTTTTAAAAATAGAATTGATTTAAATGAGGTGCTTGATAACATATAAATTTGAGATATGTGACTAGTACATAATTGTTAACCGAAGTTCACGCATTTCATGTAGCTAATGAAAGGGATGATTTTATACCTTTTTGAATTGTTTGCGTTTCAATATGAAAAATCACTAATTTGCACAACTTTTGTTCCAATATTTGATTAATTAGTAATTATTTTGAGCAATTTATTTTCATTAATGATTTCATCAATTAACCAAATATCAATCATGAAATTCGGTCACTTTGCACTAATTATAACAAATGAAATGCTTATATTATATATTTTATTCATCATTATAGCAATATTTATGAATTTCCAAAACTTTTTTAAAATATTGAGTCAAGCAGAGTTATCCACTACAATAAAACCATTCAGGAGCTAATATATTTCAATTTAAATCAATCAAATTGAGTATTTAAAAAATGTGATCAAATTAAATAATGACGAAACTAAATTTAAAAATACTAGCTTCGCAGTATAAGGATGACAAGATATTAAAATCGAGTCAACAATTTGCAAGTGAAAATACTCTTAAAATAACAAGGAATAGTGTAACCTTTTTGAAGATTTTGTCAAGCTTAAAAATATCAATATATTAAAAATATTGCTTAATTTGGCAATTTCTTGATTTTTATAAGCTAGGAAAATTATGGAAATTCAAAATCAATATATATTTAATGTTTTCGCTAATTTTCAATAAAAGATTAAATATCGTGAATAGATTTTGATTTTGATCATTTTAAATCATAAATGTCATAGCTATTAGTTAATATGTAGAATTATTTGGTTCTATATTATCTTTAATCAATATAACAATATGATCAAGTGAAATGAGATCGTATATAATCCCATAAAAATATCCTAGTCAATCAATTCAAAAACCTAAAATGAATTAATAATCCTATATTAATTTAAAAACAAGGATTTAAATAGATTAACTAGAGATTTGAAGGATTGTGAAAGATTTGACAAAGATTTCCCCTTCAAAAATTATCACACTAGTGAAATCAGTAATTCATGAATATCATTGGTACCGTGATACAATATTAACAATGGTATTTAGATAAGTTTACTGCTAGAATAAGAGATCCTAAAAATTCTGTTTATGAAAGTAAAATATATGCTCAAATTATATTATTATTAGGTATTGGCTTGGATTTAAAGGGTTTTTTTGATTTGAGTATAGAATTACTAGCAAATATTACTATTATATATTTATCTTTATTATTTTCATGTACCAAAACATTAATTGAATAGAATGGCTCCATTTTCCCCATCTTAAGTCAAATTTATCACACCAGTTTATCATCCTAATAAAAGTTCTCAGACTGTATTTTATTTTTGTATTATTATATTGAGGTTATCAACTTTTGGATAGGGCGCTATTTGTTTAGATGTATTAAGTACAAAATGGTCACTAATAATAACCTTTAGAACTTTATTATTGGTTCCTGAGTCCAACGACCCCCAAGTAATTAAAACATATATAAACATCAATAACAAATAATTTACACTAATTTAGGATGCTGAGGTAGCTAAGCAATTCACCAACAACTATTCCGAATTCAGCAATACAGCAGGATTTTGGGCGTCCGTGTATGCGCCACCCCTCTTAGAAAAAGATTTGAAATTTTTAGATCAAGGTTGGATTAAGCCTTATATAGATATCGGTTTCGATTTACATCAAATTAAATTGAACTTTGATCACGACAAAATTTTAGAACAACTATTAAATTCTAGTAATAATTAAACTCAATCTGTTTAATCTTTTAATCTTTTTTAGACTTTGCATCTTGTGTTTCATTGCTTTGATTTAATAAGTAGCTACCCGTCACTACTAAGATTATTCCAAATATCCATTTGATATTGATTGTTTCATTCAATAACAGATATCCCATTATACCCTATTATTATTCACATATGATTAATGAATCAATTTATATTACATTATTAAATACTTACACTGAATAATAAATTAGCACAGTTATTCAAAGTAATGACTTGAATAGAGTTTTCACTTAAATTTAAAGCTTTGGTAAAACATATCCACATTAATAAATTACTTAGCCCTGTTAAGATTAACATTAAAAATCTAACATAATAGATGATCTAAAACATTCGTTTAGTATAATGTATATGAGTAATAAAGTATACTTACCTTGTCATCAGATATAGGAATATTGAATTGATTTAAAATAGAGATTAATTGATGATCAATAACTAATTTGGTTAATAAACTATTTAAACAGGCAAATACACCTGATATGATGGCTGGTAGAATATATTGATTCATTATTAAATTGAATAATTTAATTTTAAGTGGAAAAAACTGTCACAATTAATTTATTTTATAAAATTTTTGAATTGTGGTTTGAATTTTATAGATAAAAATTAAAATTTATTCATTTATATTATGTTTATCATCAATTCATGCAAATATATTTGAATCAAAGTAAAATTGATATTTTATATTAATCAAATGATAATGTGATACTATGATTTTTTAACAAAATGTTTACATCGGATGGTGATGAGGCCCTGGCTGCCAGTTGGGGTTTCCATTCATATTATTAGGATGCTGGTACTGGTTGGGATGCTGGAATTCGTTAGGATAATGCGGGTTATGACCACCTCTAAATCGTTTATATCTTCCTCTTGATCTATCTATGAAATGGATGAGTAAAAATAGTTATTTTAAGAAATAATTGATAATTACTTGATTCATCAGGACCTCCAGCTAATGGATGATGAGAAGGCTGGGGTCGATTATATTGACCCTGAGGATTATTAGGTCTGAAATGTGCATGAGGAAGTCGAATATTACCCTAATAATAATTAGATGACTTGAATAGAAAAAGATGAAAATAAATACTCTAGGATGCTTATTATAAGGTGCATTAGGGTGCTGATGCTGGGGTTGAGGCTGAACTTGTGGAGCATGCTGTAGATGTTGAGAAGGAGTGTGATGCTGCATTTGCATCGGACGAGGTCTGGGTCCAGCTTGGAAATTGAGATTTGGCATATGATGTGCCCTTGGAGTATGGGGCCCAGAGCTACCACCATCAAATTCGTGCCCCATGTGAGGAGGAGGGAAGTGACCACCTGATGGAGGATGTTCAGGATGAGCAGTTCGTAGTGTTTTAAGGATATCAATTAGAGGTTCAGGGGGTATTATAGGGCCTAAAGCTTTGTGTCACATAATTAAGTTAATGTATTTGAATTTTCACTTACCGTTATAAGAAGTAGGTGCAGGTAATTTGGTGAGCAAATAGCCAACAGCTTCGGGTACATTGGCAGGTAGAGGAGCTGGAGGAGGCAAGGAATGAGTGTGTGACAGGTTAGGAGGTGGGACAGCTCTGGGCTTTTCTTTTATTTGTGGATTTACTGGAGGTGGAACAGCATTAGGAGTCCCTGAATTAGTATTGGCCGATGCAGCAGCATCAGCGGTAGGCTTATAGAAATTCCATTTAGGAAAATCAGGTTTGGCAAACTTGGCAGGTTGGACAGAAACAAGTAACATTTTACCCTTGACTGGTGCTTTCTCTTCAATAGTAGTTTCTTTTGATTTTTCTGTTGAAGTATCTATTTCAGGTTTAGATATTGTGGCTAAAAAGTATTACTGAGTGTATGCATTTAGAATTATATAAGATTTATTACCAATCGGGCCAAGTTCAGATTCAATATTCAAGTTCAAAAAGTTAGTACGATCCGCAAAACGAGAAGTTAATGAAACTATAACTGTTGATTAGAAAATAAGAACCTTAAAGGCAATATTACTTACTATGAGGATAAGCTTCTCCTAATCTTTCATCAAGCTTTTGAATAGCAATCAAGTCTCCATACAAGCTCTCAAAACCAATAAGGGTATTCCATATAGGTTTAGCATGCTCTGGACTGATGGCATTCAAGCTTCTTTCGAATAAAGCGCGAATATCTAAAATCAATTGTCTGAGTTAAATGATTGATTTGATTAATAAATTTTTACTTGTATCATCATTCATTCTCATCAGGTGCTTCATATACTCAACAATATAAATTGGTTCTTCACTATAGCTTTTCAATCCAAGTTCAAACACTTTACCAGGGACAACAGTGTCTTTTCCACAATAGAATTCCATTAATGCTAAATAAATATTTAGTATAAATTTTTAAATGATGATTCAAAAATCAAAATACCTGAGTAGATAAAGACGTGATATGAAATACACTGTGATTTTCTGGCTTGAGCAAAAACTGCTCTAGCACCTTTGATGCCATCAGTACGACGAGCGAATTTCATATAATGAATCCAAACAAGAGAAGCCTTCTGCTTCAATTTATCAATTTCATCATCAAAAGTTTTTTTGAGCTCAAGGCGCTGTAGACCTTTTTTTCGTTCAAGAGCACGAAGTTTTTCTCTATACTCGCCGTCGATTTCGCCTTCTGGAATTTGATCTTCACCAGGAGGTAATGAAAGTGGCTGTTCATCAAAGTTTTTCAGTTCAAGCTCCATTTTTGCAGTGATATTTTCTAAACTTTTAGTAATTTCCTCAATAAATTGCTCATAAATTTCTTTGCTTTGGGCAAAAAGCTGATTGGATTCTTGATATTCAGCATATGCACAAGTTAAAAGTACGCTGTAGTAGAATAATTAGCTATATATTTTATCAATTGTATATTTTAAGTACCTAGTTGGATTGGCTTCAGTAGCAGCTTTATAGGTAGCTTCAGCAAGAGAAGACATACCAAGCTTCATGTAATACTGAGCCAATTCAAACCAAATTTCCGGATAAAAACGAAGAGCCATTTGAGCTTGTTTAAAAGCAAAAATAATTCTACTCTGAAGTAAATCAGGCTGCTCAAAATGAAGTGGATTTGATTGTTCCCATTTAATATAAGATTTCCATTGATTAAGCTAAATGATTGTTAATACTATTTGATTTAATAATTATTATAATTATATATATATACCAATTTAACGTCTTTAGTAGAAAAATCTGGAGGACGAGGGATTGATTTCAAAGAAATTTGTAGAGGATCTGTTAGAGATTTCAATTCCTTGAGAGCTGTGCGAGCAGTCATATATGTTGGAGAATGCTGAGTGAGGAAAGTTTTAGCCTATGAAATGGCTGCATTTAATACATTGAAAAGTATAAATTGATAAAAACAATTACTGTCATTCTGTTAACTTGATTTTCAAATGAATCATAATCTTTCCACAATTGTTCGATATTAATTAATGGAATGCAGAGGGCTGTTTGAAATACTTTTCTAATCATATCAACCTTCTGCTCTTCTTCCCATTTATTCATAGTCTAAGATAAAATAATTAAATTAAAACCTGTTTTATAAAAATATATATAATAAACGTAAACATAAAATAGTTATAATGACGAGGATTGACTACCAGTAATGATATGAGAAATAGAATAATTGGATGATTATAGTTATAAATGGTAAATATAAATTGATATTTTTAATAGAAATGAAGGAAATCCCAGTGATTTAGAAAACTGGATAACAGAATAATCATTGTTTACTCTGTAGTTTATTTGATTAATAGCTTTAAGCTTGAAAGTTAAAAACAAGGTGAAGTAAAAATAAACAAATTCAATTACAAAAATAAAAATACTACATACCTGAGCACTCTTTAAAAATTCCAAATACTCTAGCCAAACGGATCCTGAATCCTTGTCAAGTCCAATATGCTGCAATCCAGTCTCATATGCCTTATTAATAGTTTCACGCCCTTGACTTCCTTTGGGGGTACCATCGGCTTCACTATTAGTTTTACGGATATATTGTAAATATACCTTCCAAAGTTCTAACGAAGGGATCATTTGAAGTGATCTCGTAAATATTTGCTCCAAGCGGCCATAGTCTTGATTTTTTAATTCAAATTCAGCATATCCAATCCAAAATCGAGCCTGTCAAATTAGTAAATTTGATTATTGATATTGTCATTGATAAAGTAAAATAGACCTACACAAGTGGGAAATTGACCTAAAACTTTTTCATAAATGCTGCGAACTAAATCAATATCATCTCCATTATGAGCCTGAACTAGCAACATATTCCATAATTCTGTATTATAAGGGTCGGCCTCAAGTTGTTGCTCAATTTTATCAGTTCTCATTTTGAAAAATAAAATAATATATTGTAAAAATCAATGATATTAATGAATCTAACAAATGTTCTTTGTATTTCAACTTTATATTTATTAAATGAAGGGTGATTGAATTTATAAATTGAGTTTTAAAATTTATTAAATGAAAAGCAGGGTATTCATTTATTTTAATAATTACTTAAAATTAAAATTTCAATTTAATTTTAGTATGGGATTTATCAAAAGTAATTTTTCACACAAAATTATTACCATTTTCGTTATAGAATATCCGTTATTAAGAAATTAAGTGAAATGGATGAATATTTAGAGAAGAGATGCTATAGTAATATATTTATGAAATTTGAAAAAAATGAAAGATTTTATTGATATATAATTGAAAATATAATTTGGTATAAATTAAAGCGAAATGAAATTATAATTGAAAAAAGTTGAAATATATTGATTGAATTAGAATAGTAAAGTGTGGATTTATAAAATTTATAGGGAAAGGAATAAAAATGTATATTAAAATTGAATAAAACATTGTCATAATCCGATATGGTCCAGTGGCTAGGATTTCTCGCTCTCACCGAGACGGCCAGGGTTCGATTCCCTGTATCGGAGTCCTTTTGGACCTTTTACAAGTTTTTTTCATATCATTATATTTTTCATTAATAATTTTGTTTCAATCAAAGGGCATTTTTGTAAAATATTGAAATTTAACTCAATATCTCTGATAAATATAATAATAGATCATAAATGAGTTTTAGGTGTATGCTTAATAATATTTTGCTCAATTTTACTATTAATATAAATACAACCAAATTTTATTATTTAATTATATAAAAATATAAATTATTATTTTCATGTTAGTTTATAAAAATAAGATTTATATAAAATAATGGATTAAGGATTGAGATTAGAAAACATCTATTCATAATAATTTCTAGACTTAATCTTAAATTGTCAATTTTAAATTCAAATCAAAATGTAAATTTGAGTGATATAAAAATGTTATATTTGTAGATTCAATAATTTTTGTATAAAAAGATAATGATATTTGTATTAATATAATAGATATGGTAAAGTTATTATAGCATGGACCAACCAAAATAGATGTATTAAATTTTATTAATTAATTTTATACTAATATTTATTTTGTTTTTTCTATTTAAAATTTTATTTTTTTTCAATCATAAATCATTTCCATTTTTTAAATTAGATTTTAATATATTATAATAAATATAATATAATATCAGGATAATTCCTTTGAAATTTCATATTCATGTTTATACTTATATTGATCACATTTGGTACTCAATAATGATTAATTAAATTTTGAGTCTAAATATGAATAGTTATATGATGTTTATAATAAATTGAATTATATAAAATATAGATAAATACATGAGAATATCAAAAATAATACAATATATTAGATCAATTCAATTTACTCTTGATCATAGAGATCATCTTTTTTAAGCCAGTCTGGGGATCTGTTGTCTTGAGTAAGTCCCAAAATATGAGGAATTTCATCATACCATTCGATAAACTTGACTTCAACACCTTCTTTGATATGGTCTGGAAGCTCTTCCCAATCAGGGCGATTGGATGCTGGGCAGAGAACGGTAGTAACTCCAGAGCGTTTGGCAGCAATGGTTTTTTCTTTGAGTCCACCAATTTTAAGAACTTTGCCAGTGAGGGTTAATTCACCAGTCATGGCGATTGTTGAAGGAACGGGTTTATTAAGAGCTAAAGAGAGAAGAGAAGTAGTCATAGTAATGCCAGCGGAAGGACCGTCTTTGGGAGTGGCACCTTCAGGAATGTGGAGATGAACTGCAGCCTTTTCGAAGAAGCGGTTGTTCGGGAATTTTCTAGCGAGATAGCTTTTGGCAAAAGTCTGAGCAATGGTGGTTGATTCTTTCATCACGTCACCCATTTGTCCAGTTTTGGTGAAATGGGGTTTAGATTTAGAAGTAATGGGAGATTCCAATACAGATTCTATGTAAAGGGAAGATCCACCTAAAATTTAAAATGTTAGACTAAGTATTAAAATATAGGAGAAAATATTTACCCATACTAGTCCAAGCCAAGCCCATGACGACGCCAGGGGGGGTTTGGTCATACAATCTGTCGGAAGTAAAGATAGGTGATCCAACGAAATCTTTGAGATTTTTAGAGGTAATATCGAGAGACAATGTGCTTACATCTAGTTTAGGTTGGCAGCCTTTGCTTTCTTGTTAGATTTGGATTGAGTCTTGGTTTCGCCTTCTGTAGTGGAACCTTTGTTGGTATCATCTGAAGAAAGCTGATCAATTAATTTGAAGGCAGCCTTACGATAAATCTTTTCAATTTGCTTTTTCAAATTACGAACACCACTTTCTCTGCAGTAATATTTGATCAAGTCATCAATAGCATCAGTGTGAAGGTTGACTTTGGAGTTTTCTAATCCACAGCTCTTCATGGCAGCAGGGGCAAGGTAGGTAGAGGCAATAGCACGTTTTTCTTCGGCAATGTATCCGGAAAGTTGAATGACTTCCATACGATCTAATAGAGGACCAGGGATGGTGTCAATAACATTCGCAGTACAAACGAATAAAACACGAGATAGATCAATAGGAACATCCATATAATGGTCTAAGAAAGCACCATTTTGCTCAGGGTCAAGTAGTTCCAAAAGAGCAGAAGAAGGGTCGCCTTGATGACCACGTCCAATCTTGTCAATTTCATCAATTAAAATTAGAGGATTTTCTGTTTGAACTTTTTTCAGAGCTTGAACAACTTTACCAGGCATAGCACCAACGTAGGTACGTCTGTGACCTTTAATTTCGGCAACATCAGTCAAACCACCAACTGAGAAGCGATAGAATTCTCTAGATAAAGCGCGAGCAATGGATTTACCAATAGAAGTTTTACCAACACCTAATAGGAAATATAAGTAAAATAAATATATTGAATGATAAATGAATTACCTGGAGGTCCTGCTAAACAAATAATTTTTCCTTCAACAGTGCCTCTCAATTTGCCAACAGCAATGAATTCAAGAATTCTATCTTTGACATCTTTTAAACCGTAGTGATCTTCATCAAGAACTTTTTTGGCGTGTGGAATGTGATAGTTTTCTTCGCTTCGCTTGCCCCAAGGGATCATGGTAATCCAGTCTAAATAATTACGGGTGACATTAAACTCGGATGAAGCGGGTTCAAGGTGAGCAAGTTTATTGATTTCTTCATCGAAAACTTTGCTAACTTCTTCAGGCATAGTCAAGGTACTAACTCTTTGACGGAATTGTTCTACAAGTTTATCTTTGCCATCAGATTCAAGACCCAGTTCCTTTTTGATACCTTTGAGTTGTTCCATCAAATAGTATTCTCTTTGACGCTTGGCAATTTTAGCTTCGACATCTTTAGAAATCTTAGATTGAAGTTGAGCATTGACGAGTTCTTTCTTCAAAAGGACCAAACTCTTTTGGAGTCTCTCTTCAATAACTAAGCTTTCTAAAACTTCTTGAATTTCGTGAGGTTCACCAGCACTCATAGCAGCAGCAAAGTCAGCGAGTTTTCCGGGTTCATCAAACACATTTCCAGCATATTGAGCAATTGAGAAATTGGCAATTTGATCGCGGAAAAAGTGTTTAAAGCAGCAATGTCCTTGAAAGCACTTACCATTTCCGTAGTAATCGCGCGAATGACAGGATTACGCTTGTTATAGGGTTCATCCTTGAGATTCACAACGTTACCGATAGACACAGAAAATTTGTTTTCCAAGATCGAGCTGACAATGGTAGATTGAGTGACAGCAGATTCCTTTGTTGATTCAGCTTCTGGTACTTCCGATGCTTCCGGATGTTCTGGCTTTTCTGATTTGTCAGATTCATCAGATTTATCAGCGACCTTTGAATTGATCAAACTTTCCATTCTAATCCTTCTGTGGGGGTACAAAACAGCTGTCAAAGAATTATCTTCACCAGAGTTCGAGGGGAAAATACTCGTAATCTGGGCAAAAATGCCAACGTTGTAGATCTGATCAATGTTTTCGATTGTATCAATATCAAGTTTGTCATCTTTTAACATAAAAGCGCCAATATAAGGTTGTCCACGTTTCATTAATTCTTTGATAGCAGCGATTACTTGAGTATCTTTGATGACTACAGCTTTATAAAATCCAGGGAAGAGAGGTCGACGAGTAATGGGTAAAGCGAGAACTTGGGGATATTCCTCGGGGATCGTAGGTTTAGAAACAGAAGTTTCTAGAACTTCTAAAGCCCTTCTTGCAGATTTCAAGTTAGGTGTTTTTTGATTCGAGTTGGAGTCCGATTCGAGGGTATCAGATTGGGTTTCAGGTGTGGGTTCGTTTTTATTTTGTTCTTGTTCAGAGTTGGAGTCTTCACTAGGTTTGTTCTTATCAGCGTCTTTATCTTTAGCGGGTTTGTCATGAAGATCTGGGTCATCTTTTTTCTTCTTCTTAAGAAGTATTGAAGACTGATAAAAACTTCTTGTGTTTAGAGCTTCCAATCTGGGGTTGAACTTTGTTTGGTTCAGAGATACAGTAGAATATGAAGCAATTTTAGATTTAATGCCAATATTTATACTTTGTTTAGGCAGGGGCGGAAAATGAGTCATAGTCGCTTTGAAAGTATTAATTTCGACTGCAGAACTCAAACTTGCTAAGGTTGCCCCTATCCTATTAAGGAGGTGATAACCTGCGTTCAAGGTCATGAAAATGGTCTTGGGTGTTTACAGCAATTGGAGAGAAAATGGTCAAGTTGTAAGTTTACCCAATTAATAAATATATAAATGGACAGATAATAGTCGATTTAAGTTGATTTTATTTGAAGTAAATCAAAATTAATAAAAATTAAAAATCAGTACTTTTAAATTTTAAAGTCTTTGGCTTTGATCCTTACACGTCATTTCAATTTATATAATGTTAATGATTATGTAATCCATTTAAATATTTATGGGATAATTCACAATTATTGCGCCATTTTTATTCATGGGTAAATATTAAAAAATTCCAAAAGAATCATATATTAAGTAAAACTAACATTGATATGAGTATATTAATATCATTGTTACTAGATATTTATTAACTAGTGTACATAAATAGGATTTTGTTGAAATTAAAATTTGAAAAATTAATATTTTTCGCTATATTTAATCTATTTCAAATTCAAAAATAAACATAATTAGATATAAAACCTGGAATATTTTTTATTGATCAATAATATGTTATCGCACGATTTATTTGGATATTTTAGTATGATTAATTTCTAACTTGAGGATTATTATTAAAATAATTAAAATCTTATATTTTTTAATAATTTTAAGTCTAACATTTGAAAAAATAAACTTTATTAAATATGATTTGGATTTATATTTTATAAACACTATTTAAACGTAGATATAGACCTCTAATAAGAATATTTGAGAATATTCAAATTTATATTATAATATTTTAGCTATTGTACTTGATACGTAAAAGTTATTGGCTCTTATATAACATTATATTTTTTCATTATATAACAAATTTATTATACCAATTCAAAAAAGATCTTATATATAAGTTATAATAATGATTTTTTTAATTGAAGATATTAGATATTGAATATTAATTCTGAATTTGGAATTATTCAATATAAAATCAAGATATCAAAATATGTTATTAGTTTTAATTCTATATTTATTTGATTCAAATTAAAATATATAGTAATAGAGTATAGTAAAAACTCCGATACAGGGAATCGAACCCTGGCCGTCTCGGTGAGAGCGAGAAATCCTAGCCACTGGACCATATCGGATTGATAAAAAAATTTAATAAAGAGCTAAATGTCTTCATATATTATCAGTATTCAAAATCTTTAAAATTTTTGAACAATCGTCTACAGATTTTCGAAAACTTTTATTGCCTTTTTATATAATTTATTAAAATTGAAATTTTTGATACTTTTATTTTTTTTAATATTTTTGTTTAATAATGAATTCTTAACCTAAAGTAGATCTTTTACCGACTTTTGAAGGATCAGATTTGCCATTCTTAAATTGATCATAGCTAATAATATTTTTTAGTTGAGAGTAAAAATATATGGTAAAAATACTTACATTAATGTTAATCTCTTAATTTCACTTTGAGGTAACGAACTATGTGTCTCTTTTAACGAATGTTCGATATCTTTTTTGGTGATGTAGATCTAATTAAAATTAGTATATATGAAAAATAATTATTTATATTGAAATTTACCTTTGAGTTCTCACTAGATTTTTCAGGTGTATGGTTAGCGATTCCGTTGCTTAACTTGGTATTTGAGCTGCTGGTATTTGATAATTTATTAATACGTATTTTGTTTAATCTGCGTTCAATACTATCTTTTTCAGCTTTACTCATTGTGATTGGAGCAACTGGATTCTTGGAAAGTTCTCCGTTGAATATATTAAAATCTAGTTTGGGAGTATCGTGATTTCCATTAGTTTTAGCTTCAGTTTCTTGAATCTCTTCCATTTTAGAGTCAATATTCTGGTGAATTGCATGTAAATGGGCGTTGTATAGAATTGCTTGAAGATCTGCACCTGTGAAATCTGGACATTGATCAGCAATCCAGTCTAAATCAACATCAGAAGCGAGGTGGAAATGTGTAGCATGTGCCTTGAGAATGTCAATTCGATCTTCTCGATTGGGTAGATCACAGATGAGGGATTTATCTAAACGACCAGGGCGAAGCAAAGCTGGATCGATAAGATCAGGTCTACTGGTCGCTGCAAGGACATAAACACCTTCTAAACCTTCAGCACCATCCATTTGGGTCAATAATTGATTGACAACACGATCAGTTACACCAGTACTATCGTGGCCACGACGAGGTGCAATTGCTTCAAATTCATCGAAGAATAATACACAAGGTTTGGCAGCTTGAGCGCGTTCAAATAAATCTCTAGTAGATTTCTCACTAGCACCAATGTATTTACTGAGAAGTTCAGGTCCTTTGACGCTGATAAAATTGAGTCCACACTCCTTTGCAACAGCTGATGCTAACATAGTTTTACCACAACCGGGATAACCATATAGTAATAAACCAGATCTCAATCTAAGAGGACATGTTTTAAAAATCACAGAGTATTTAATGGGCCATTCAAGTGTTTCTCTTAATATAGCCTTGGTTTCCCTTAAACCTCCAATGTCGCCCCAAACAACACCAGAAGTTTGAAGTTTGATTCCTCTCAAGGCGACAGGAATAAATCCCTCTTGAGCGAGGCGGAAATCTTCTTGATTGACTTCAAGTTGCGTTTTTTCAGAAGTTTGGATGGTTCTGATAGCTGCTTGGTGAAGTGCTCTTTCGATTAAGGATTTAAGATCCGTGTGTAGATATCCTTCGGTTTGACCAGCGATCCATGAGAGATCAAGATGAGCGACCGAATTTTTGAGAGCAGGAACGGCAGAATTGGTGAGTAAAGTGTTAATAATAGCTTCACGCTCAGGTTTTCCAGGAGGAGTGATGTGAAAAGTATGTGTAAATATATGAGAACTTAAAAGCAATGGATGGACTGATTGGGATTGTAATCCAGTGGCTAATAGTGCAATTCTAGGATATTTACTTAAAGAGCGTTTAAAAACGTCTATAAAGATCTCAGACAATTGTCTGTAACGGAAAGAATCCATATGTTCCATTTCTGCTGGAATAAGAACATCAAGATTATCAAGGAAAATGAGTGAAGGTTGATGGAATGCAGCCTTAAGCACTATCTCTTGCAATTTTTCATGAATTTTAGCCACTCTATCATTTACCAATGACTCACAAGATAATGTAATTGGATAAGCTAAAACCAATGGATCAACAACTAGTGATTTGATGATCGTTTGTGCTACCGATGTTTTACCAGAGCCTTTACCACCACATAAGAGCATACTGGTGTGAGGCCAAACTTTTAACTTTTGTTTTATAAACTCACCAGAAAGTCCGACCTTTAAGCAGAAAATACTGTTATTGATTACAGAATCAACTGCGCCTAAAGGAGCAAGCGGGGTTGATATACTATTTAATAATGGCGGTGGATAAACAGGTAATTCATTAGTGAACAGAGGAGCACCTTCCTGAATTTTAAGATGCTTGAAAGATAAACGGTCGATAAATGTATAAGGAGGATCATAATTTCCCTTAACAAAATGATCCAATATAGAGAAATCAAGAGATGCAAAGACAATATTTTGTTTCATTAAAGATGATTTAGGGCCATTTAGAGGAATTAACATTCCGTGATTCAATGCAATTTGATGGATATTAAGTGATTTTAAACCGTTCAGATTATCTTCAATCCATTGCTTGACTAAATCAATGATCCAAGAAGAACTTGTGACATTCTGAGTAACCAGAGTTGAATCGGGGGTGCCAACAAAAATAGGTCGTATGGTTAAAGTCTTTAATTCCATGTACGTGGATATCGGAGAGGAAAGTTGAAAAAGACTGTAAAGATCACCACCAATCGTTGCTAATAATTTCTCTTTCATCACGACATGTTGAACAGGAACTATATTAGTCCAAATAATGGTAATAATACTGTACTTAGAGTAATTAAATAAGGATTTTGAATTATCATTTGAGCTTTGATTCTTTTGATTTGCGTTTGTATTTGATTTTTTAGAGTTTTCATTAGAAGATTGAATTTCGCTTAACCTTCCCATTAAAGTTAGTTTGCCAAGAGTGATTAATTTGGAATAATCAAAATCTAGCTCTGCTAATTGATTAATCTTGTATATAGATCGTGGGTTAATAAGAACTGCTGAATCTGGAAAATCAGAGATCCAATTAGATAATTGGTCTTTGAATAACTTATCGCTAATACTTCTGAGAACGGTGGGAGGTATCAAATGATATTCTTCACCTTTGGAGTCAAGCTCTTTAGAAACTTTTCTTTCTCGAGGCTGGATAAAAACTTCGGATTCGTTTGAAATTAAACAGCAATTCTTTGGTTTTGGGTCAATATTGACTAATAATAGAGATTAACATTTTGAAAATGTTAATGAATAAAAAACATTATTACCAACAGTTAAATGAACTTTTGTTCGTCCTTCTAAATTTAAGCAAATCTTTTGATTCATAAATAAAACTTTAATTTGGCTTAATATTTGATCTTCTAAAAATTGTGCATTTAATTCCTAATCAATAACGGCATGAGATATGGTCATTATTGAATAATAACAATATAAAGTTTTAAATAAAGAACCTACCACCATTTCCCAATCGTCTTCTGAACATGGCTTTAATTCCACCGATTTAGCAGTTACAGGACTTTTTGCTAAAGACAAGGAAACCTATTTCCTAAGTGAGTAATTAAAATAAAAATAGAAATAGTGTTAATTTTACTTCTAGGCCATCTTCTAAACCCAAGTTCGTACCAAACTGAACGTCCATTTGAATGATGTTATCATTATTAGATTTTCGACCATTATAACTGTTTATTGAATTGGTAACTCTAGAAGAATAACCTGACCAGCCGACATAAACTTTATTATTTTCCCAAGATAATTGAAAAGCTAATTGATGAATTTTCTATATAAAAAATAAATAAATAAATAATATAAAATGATTTGATATAAAATTTACTTTATTACTGTCTAATAGAGCATTAGACATATTACTTGGTAAGTTAATATAATTATTTAATTCAGGTGCATTAAGCAACTGAACGATTACTTTATTAGACATTTAAATTACTATTTATCAATATAATAACTATTAAGAATTGAATTTGGTTAAAAAGATGATTAAAGACTGTTAATGAATTGAATCAGTTGATTGACAATTAATAAATACGCATGAATCCAAGGATTTATTATGGGAAATAAAATTGAAATGCATGTGATTGATTTTGATAATTGAATGATCTTGTGAATAAAGAAAAAAATGATATAATCCCATCCAATAAATCTATGTTATATATCTAATAAATGGTTTGTTTTATAAAAGACAAAACATTTATCATAGTATAATCAACTTGATTGCTAACTAAAATAACTATATATAATAATTTGATATACTCAAAACTATTAGTATTTATAAATTTATTAAAAATTTATAATTTAATCAATGATAGTTTTCAAAAAATCGAATTTTATGTATATTATAATTTGATTCAATAATAAAAATTATACAACTTTATAATTCGATTAAATGAATATTTATAGATATTTTATTACAATTATCACTACATTTTGATTTGAATTGAGTTTAAATCAATTTTATACAGAGCAAAACTGTAAAAATTCCAATAAAACAAAACAAATATATGGATTATGACTAATATGTCATTAATCAATAAACCATTAAAATATTCAAAAAAGTTCATATGATTGCAGTATACTATAATTACTAAATTTTTTTTTGAAAATTTCTCCAGTTCGGTTTATATTATATATATATATATTCTTTCTATATACATAAGTCAGTATTTCATTTTCTTAGATATATGATATAATGAAAATATATTTAATAATATATATATCATTAGTATATTAATTATAATACGTTCAATATACGTAGCTGAAGTAACATAGAGTTTAGTGATATAATTGAATGTAGTGGAAAATACCCCATTCAATCTATTATAATGAGTAATTGACTGATATTTTGAAAGGTACATTGATGATCTAAAAGTGAAACAAATGAAAAAATGATAATTCAATACATAAATTTCAATATTGAATTAACAAGTTTCATTGTACTAATTAATATATTACATTTTAACCTTTCAATTAATACAATTGTTAATACTTTTTAATTTACTTCAGTAATATTATAAATTATGTAATTAATCACCTATTGGTAACTACCACAAAAATTGAATTAATTATTACAATTTGCAACACTAAAATTTTATCATATCAAATATTTAAAAATTTCAACATCCAAACTAAATGGATCAATTATAATCGTTGAAGATTTGAGAAATAGCCAATAACACATATTCTATTACTTTAGAAAGAAAAGCCAATTTTTTTCATTACTGATTTTTCAAATATATTGTTAGTTTTAAAAAATAAATGATATACATAATAGATAAAAAGGGCAATAATTTTAAATTATATATATTTATATATATTTATTAATAACATTTTTTTCATTAAAATATTTCTATTCAAAAAATTATTATAGAGATTAAGCATATTTAAGTTAAATAATTATTACCCAAAGTCTTTTATTTTATGATTACTAACACTCTACTATAAACCCTCTAAAATCATTTAAAATTTGTAAACAGCTTATAAAGATAGCATTTCTTTTAAAATTACTCTTTATTAATAAATCTGTTATTGTAAAACTGAAAGGATAATATTTAAATTTAAAATATAAAAATTTAATTTTTGAAGAATTAAAATAATATATTAAAAAGCATCTTTTGGTGATAATGAAAAGATTATCATAGTAATTGATAATTGTTTTGTAAACATATTATATATATTAAAAAATAAACTTGATTTAATTAATATATTTGAAAAAAAATTAAAATAGATATGGTAAAATAAAACATATGGAGATGTGATCAAAAACCAAAGCTTTTATATTATATCATTATAATTAACAAATCTTAAACTTATATAATTTGTTTTGCTTAAAAAAATAATAAGTTAAATTAGAATTATTTTTTAAATTCTATTTAATAACCTTTGATATATATTAATTTCTTCTTTAGATTATATATTAGAAATTAAATCCAAATTTGATTTTAAGCATATGTCATTATTTGATATTTAGAGTAATATATAAATTAATTAAAATACTCATTTAATAGCAAAAATTGATTTGGATCATAATTGTTAATAATATAAATATAAATTGAGTACTTTGTATTAGTAGAATATATACAGGAATAACTTAATATATATATATATATATATTATTATTATTAAAATAATTATAAAAATTACTATAATACTAATATAGTTATATTCAAAAAGCTAGAATTATTGCAATATTCAATATGTTATATTTCACTATTAATTGTGGTAGAATCTCTGTGTATAAAAATAATATTCTATCCTTATATATCGCAATATAAATTTATAATTTTTTAATATCTTTATAATTTTAATTTTGAATAAAAAGAGTTATCAAATATTTTTATACTTTTGATAATTATTATTAATCATACTTTATAAAGATTTAATAGAGTATTATTTTATAGTTATATAAAGGATAAAATGATTATATAAGCAATCATATAAGTGTCCTAGGATAAAATTATAGAGTTTGTTTTAGTAAATATATATTAATAGAGCTTAATAGGGAGATATTAGGAAAATTCTAAGTTATATTAATAAAGTGAATATTATAAATCTGTGATATTTGGAGCAAAATGATATCTTGATCAATAAATATATATCAAATTGATCAATATACTCACAAAATAAAATAATTAAAATATATAAAATTACAAAAATGATATAAAATATTTGATTGTAAATTCTTCTAAATAATAATCTATAGTATAATTATCTGATAATATTAAATTTAGATATGAATATAGTAGTATTAGAGGTATAAAATAAATGAAAAAAATCAAATTTTTTAGTAAATATATTATCACATAATTGATATGAAAATTAAAGGAATTTTATTGGAACAGTTTTTATTGATAATGATTTAAAGTGTTTTTACAGATATATGTTTAATATATAATGATATTATAAATAAAATTTGATTCATAATTAGCATACTTTAGATATACTTAAGATGATTGAAATATAGAATATATACCAGTTATAATATATAATATATATTATTTGTATTTAGCAAACTTGAATATAAAAAAAATATTGATTATATACTTTTATAAAATAATATTATCAATCTTGATACTAATATTTAATATGATTACAGAGTTATATCAGTAAGATATAGTGATTTAATGAAATCCATTACTTTATAGTTTCATATCATTCTTATTCTAAATATTTCTATTCACTATGTAAAATTTATTTTTGCTGTTATAATCAATTTTATATACTTAGATTTTATGATATTTTCGATTAATAACTAAATATATAAACCATTAATGTTATCAGATTCAATTTCCAAAATAGACATTTTCAAATCCTGTTTATTGAAAATTTATTTGATATTTAAACATATTATATTGATTTAATAAATCAAAAATTCTAGTTTATTGATTGAACCTTGTTTAAATATTCAACATAGAGTAGTGATAATTTCTTATTTCCTGTTATTATAAGTTGATAATTAAACGATTATAATAAAGATTATTATAAATTTCTCAAAATAAATAAAATCATATCTTAATTATATTGATTTAATGATTTGTGATTATTTTAAAAATTATAATAAAAAATGATTTTAATAATGTATTTTTACATATTAAAATTAAAACTAGTAAATACTCAAAAAAATTAATCATTTAAAAGAATTAGTAGGGTATCTTGATATCGTTGATAATTTGATTGAGTATTAAAATAATATGCTATATAATTACAATTTATATTACTCTGATATCTATGTTTTGATACTCTGTAATTATCTGAAAGTGATACTGTCTAAAATAAAAGTCGAATATTTTAAACCAAGTCAAAACAAAATTCACTCAATGAATCACGATCTTATTGTATCATATGATTAATTTTTTGGATGAGTCAATTTTTCACTTATAATATATCTTTTTAAGATGTAACCCATCCATATTTCCTTATTTAGAACTAAATGTAGCTGAAGTTGACTTAATTTGGTGAATACAAAATCTGAGTGGTAAAATGAGAATTACAAATTCTGGTCACTTAATAATTATTAGTCATCTTAATTTCTTTTGATACATTATTAAATTTTGATTGAGTGAAGTTGTAATTTCCATTTTCGGTAATTGCCACCATTTTACTTCAAATGACTCATAGTTTATGATTTGGACTTCAAATCATATAAATAGAACAGGGTCCATTCAATTCTCATTATTCAAATCTTACTTACCCTATTCCTTTCCTATTTTTTCCACAAGTATCTCTTCTTTTTATTTGCCACTTTTATTCAATCATTATATTTGTATTTTTATTGATAATTGATACTCTATAAAATTCAATTTTAATATTCTAGCACTTTGACTTCAACTCCGTTCATTCAGACCCTCAAAGATTCACTCATGAACAATATATAATCATTAATATTTTTTATTTTTTAAATCCTAATCTCAATTTAATTTCACTATTTCAATCCTGAGATTCCAGCTTAAATCCCCTCTACACTCTCTTTAATCACACTTCATTCTCCCCCTGGTAAACAAATTTTGAAATCCTGAGCAATCATTCATATTTTTATCAACATTTGGGCCGACATTTCACATTGTTTGCACCCTCCTTACCAAGAATAGAAACCACGTCTGGGTTCTACTAAAAAAGGCAACTGCAAGTTCATTGCAACTTGATTAATTCAAAGTTTAAAAATAATTGCAAAACTACTGTTTTGTTGATTTTGATTACTAATGTATCATGTTGCATTAGAAATTCATTCAAAACTAATCAATTTCAAAACATTTATAACTTAACAAAGTAAAAATAAAAAATACCTTAAAAAAGAAAGTCATAATTTTTATATTGATATTAATTTATTAAAATATAAAATATAGTTAGTAAAATGAAAAAATATATATGTCAATGAGAAAGATTAAGAAAAAGAACATAAAAAAGAGTGGTGGAAAGAAAGATAAAGAACTCAAAGTTCCAATATCATATTCGATTCAAGTTGGAAGTGAAACCAAAGAAAGATAGTATGCCTCAACCTCTAAAAAAACCAATTACAATCCATCATCAAAATTGTAACGATTATCAAAAGCGAGGAATGAGTTTAACTATCTGTAGGAAAAGATCAGAAGAGTCCAAAGAGTGGTGATCCGAAACGACGAGAGGAGAAAGGCGGGTTGAACATTAGGAGTGTCTTTTGATGAGAGTGGGATGAAATTCATCTGTTCATCAAAAACTGCAAAATGCAACCAAGGCGATTCTCAATTAAACAATCAAAAATAGGAAGATCCTACAGATTATCCGTCAGGCGGGCTATGTGTATGGCTCCAATGATCGAGAGTAT
This sequence comes from Conidiobolus incongruus B7586, assembly GCA_000697335.1. NCBI lineage: Eukaryota > Fungi > Entomophthoromycota > Entomophthoromycetes > Entomophthorales > Conidiobolaceae > Conidiobolus > Conidiobolus incongruus. The sequence continues at coordinate 4,793 of JNEM01008164.1, read as the reverse complement.
TCATTGACAAGTTGAGGGTATTGTTCATGGATAGTTGATCTAAAGAGAGTGGTAAGTCCAGATTTAAATATGAGCCGTCTAAATTATGTTGTTGATGATGATACGACGAGTCATATAAGGAATACAAAGTGGAATCTATTTGGGTAGGCCAAACATTCTGTGATTGGGCATCAGACCAGGTGTGCTGCTTGAAGATTTCAGAGGGAGGGCTGAGGTCGGTCTGAGCCAAGGGAACAATAGGTTGTTGCTTCAACCCTCCCTTGCAGTTGCAGCACATACCACTGGTTGTATTCATTGGACTTCCACTCACAGGCGCATTGAACGCATTAAAACCAAAATTAAACGGAAATACGGTGGGAGTGAGCATGGGGTTTCCATTGAAAGTTGGGAATTGAGGAGATCCGGTCTGAGAAGAAGAATCCATAGGAAAGACAGGGGAAGGAAGTTGAGAGAACAAAGAGGCTAAGTCGAGATCAGTAACAGGAAGTTCGGAAGAAGAGGGAGTAAAAGAAGGAGTGGCAGGTGGGAAGTCGCTGGGGCAGGAGAAATCGGAGAAAACTGGAAGAGCTCCAACTGTGGAAGGAGAAGCAACAGAGCTTGGAGAAGGTGAAACCTCCGCGACTCGTTCTGGACCCGGAACGCCTTCTTTGGGATTGCCCCGGAATGGATTGTTAATAGTCTTGACTTTGCGATCAGTTTGCTTCCATTGGAAGATACGGTGAGGTAAAGTTTCACCCTTAGATTTGGCAGTAGCTCTACGAGTCTTGAACCAAATGTTGACAGCACGAGGGCTCATACCTAATTCTTTGGCAATAGCTTGACGCAAAGAAGGATTAGGCATGGGATCTACTTGGAATTTAACTTCCAAACTGGCAATTTGAGCCTGACTCAAACCGGCGACACCACGAAGATTACTACCGTGAGGGTTGTAAATCACAGGAGTAAAATCTTTAGCAATAGTGATAGAAGAAGTCTTAGTTGATTGGTTGTTAATAGTGTTTATATTCATGTTAGTAATTCGAGTGTTAGTGTTAATAATAGACATTTCTAATGATTGGCTTGTAATAATAGTTTCGCGGTTTGAAAGTCGAGACACGTTGAAAAGTATTGCGTAGTAAAGATCTGAAAAGACTAATGGGAAATGATGGATTTGGCGTTTATTTATACAATTTTTTCATTGCAATTGAATGGATAAACTTTCCATCTATAATACCCCTTATTCCCAAACCATGATAATGTGATTGGACCGCACATAAAATCAAAATTAAAATAAATCTCCCCTTCGGGGAGAAACATCCAATCCTGGGGGGTTTGAGATATTTAAATTACAATCCTCTTAGATCCAAGTCATTTCGATCAGGCTCGGTCAATTTAGGATACTCAATTTATTTAGGACATTTCAATTACAACATAAATGCATGATTACTAAATACAAAAAAACTAGAAATATATCATCTGTATTGTAGTGCAATTGAAAAGTTGATTGAAAGATAATTTAAATAATGTTATTATAAATAATTTTTGTTATTAATCAAATTTTAAATTATTTAAGTTTATTCAAGTATACCAAGTATTTGAAGCACAATCAAATATACTTGGTTACTATTGGTATTCCTTCATTTTGTGTTATTTTTCAATTGTTGAGTGATTATACTTAGCAACCCAAGTTATTAAATTAAATAATATTATGAACACTACCAAAAAAGCAATTTATCGTCTCAACAATTATGTTAATATTCAGTTATTATGCTATGCAAATGCCAATTACTCAAATAATTCACTCATACTATTTTTCAAAAAAATATCGTTTTATATTTCAAATATGCTGATTAATATATTCAATTACCTTCATGCTAATCTTTATACCATCAGCGCCTTGATTGGTTTTTGTAAAATATTAGGTTATATTAGTAATCAATGAAATATAAGAATGCTATTAAATTTGAAAACTTGAATAATTTAAGCTAATATATAAAATATCCATCAGATTATAATGAAATTAACTCACATATAATCAATCTTATCCCTTCATTAATTCCTTAAAGAGAAGTCAAAAGAAATACAAAGAAAATTCTAGTGATTACAGGAATATATAAAGCTACATTTCACAAGGAGACATTTGTCTAAGTATACTAGGATTTATCCTTTAAGATTTTAATGTTTATTACCTGTCATTCCATATTCATTACACGAATTAAATTCGGGCTAATAAGAAATACAAATTAGCATAATTAATCAATTTAAATCTTGTAAAATCCTTTTAAATCTAATTAAATCATAAAATTGAAATAAATTAATTTATTAATGAATTATTAGCCAATTAGATTATAATAAAATGATATCTTTGAATCAATTAAATTGAAATTTAAAAATGAAAAATTAATTAAATCTAAGCTGAGTTTGTTGAAGTTTGATACTACCTAATTTGGGCTCAAGAAGTCTTCGCTACCAAATTGGGTAATAAGCCTACTATATCCACATTTCAGATGAATACAACAAATCTCCAGATAAATTAAGTCATTACTTCAAATTTTAAGTGTTTTATCATCAAATTCCCAAGTTATGGTTATATTAGTTATTGAAATTATTATAGTGATTCAAATATCTATTTAAATATATTTCATATAATAATTAGATATTTATGAAAATATAAAAAATAACTTCATTTTGCATTGAATAAAACTAATTAGATTGATTACCTTAATCTAGAATTTAATAAAAATTCCAAGTGTCAATTAATATTAATGTAAGTTTGAAAGTTTCAAATAAACAGGGTGATCAATTTGATATTGATTCTTCAAAACAATTCAATAATAAAAGAATTAATAGAATTTTTCCAACTGGTAAAGATTTTACAACTAAATTACTTAAATATCAACAACCCCTTTTAAGCTAAACAAAAATATATGCAAAGAACACGAATTCCGTTTATATTTTTAAATTTAATATAACTTCTAAATCAAATATATCTGATTAAATTATGATTAAAAATTTATTTTACAACATTTAATTTCTGTTAATTGATTGAATAAAAAAATTTTAACCATTTAATTAAAATATATTGGCTAAATTATTATAAGAGTCGAATCAAAAATAACCAAGAAATCAATATAAAATTGACAAATAGAAAGTAATAATACATTTATATATTTTTATTTTGTAACAAAATTCAATATAATAATATATTCAAATTTTATCAATGAATCAATCTCACAACACTAATTTTCTAAACAATTAACTTTTAAATTAAATTAGATTTTTAAACAAAATTCTCTTTTTAAAAAATTATATTAATTAATCAAGATTTTACTCTAATCAATGAAATTTCTAAATTAAGTATTATGTTAATTTCAATTACTAAATTAAGTTTAATTATCTTTCTATCAACTTTATTCTTAAAATTTTATATATTTTTGTATTTCAATGATTGGTTAATATTGATCTCACTTTTTCTCATAATTTAATAATTTTATAAATTGTTTGACTGTTTAAATTGATATAATTTGAAATTGTACAAATAATAATCAAGATAATAAAAATTGTTTATTTTTTTATTAATTAAAGAAATATATACTTATATGTTTTTAAGGATTTGCTGGTTAAAAAATATTATAAATATATACCAATACAGCTGCTGCTAAATTATTAAAGATGGTCTTTTTAAACATTAGCTAAACGATTAGCTATATATATATATATATTCCAATCAATTTCAGGATTACGAATATTAGATCAATTAACATTTGAGTTATTTTTAAATTAAGCTTATATCCGAGTATAGGTATTTTTAACATATAAAAATAAACCAACAAATGTATTTTAAGCCAAATATTTAAAAATAAATATGTTATAAAATGTAATTTGTTGCAAATACCCAACATTTACTATTAATTTAAGATCTTTTAATTGAATCTATTTTTAAATATCATTTGACTTGTCATATAAGTCACTTGTTAATAATTTATGGATTAATATAAAATATCATTAAATAAATATAACATTAAAAAAATTTAATATAAATTTAAAACTCAGAGAATAATTAAATAATAGAATTAAGATATTATCAAATCATATTGATATTATAATAAATAAACTTTATTTAATATTTTTATTTTATTTAAAATTAACAAACTTTAACTAATACATTCTTCGTCACAAAAACTCCAATTATAGTTAAAATTTAAATTCGAATAAAGTCTTTGATTAAAATATGCGATATAGTGCATAAAATACTTGGTTATTATTTATATATAATACAATGTTGTGCCATACAACTAAATTTATTATACTGGCAAAAAGGTCATTTTTTTGACTTTTTTAAACCTTAAAAATCATTGAATTTAGATATATTGATATATGTTACTATCTTTTGTTCGAATTATTTATATATATCCCGAATTTTAAATAAAAATTATTAATATTTTTTGTTTTAAAATAAATTAAAAAATTACTCACAATTATTCAATTGGTTATATTATTTTAAATTTTTTTTAATCTCATTCAATATTTATATTATTATCAGGATCAATAATTTTATAATATTATTTAATAACTATTCAAAAATATTTTATTAAATTCTATCTGTTTTAAATTTTAAAATTACAAAAACCAATTGAAATTTACAATTTATAGGATATTATTTCAAAAAATTGCTAATTTTTTAATATTTAACTTTGCAAATATATCATTAATTATAAAAATATATCCAATATAAAACAAATAAGAGAAATTATTACAAATAAAACATATTAATATAAAATAATTTTATTTATAAAATTTAATTATAGATTTTT
>JNEM01008162.1:0-13250 GCA_000697335.1 Conidiobolus incongruus B7586 | reverse complement strand
TTTTTAATTAAAAATATTATTTTTAAAATATTAATAATATTTATTTTAATAAATAATATTCAATATATAAAAAAATTATAAGTAAAATTTATTTTATATACCCTTTTAATATATAAACCTATTAATTTATAACTCACCATAGTTAAATTTTAAGATTTAATATCTTAACTAATAGTTAATATTGAATAATTAAATAAAATTTATTATAATCAAAGAATACACCTTAATTATATAATCTAATTTAAGTTAATTTGATTAAGATTTAAGTTACAAATAAAAATATAAATCATTTTAATTTTATGACTCATTTTTATAGATTAATATATACTTAAAATCAAAATTTTAAATTTATTTAATAAAATTATAATAAAATATCATAATAAAGTTTAAGAATTTAAGATATCTATATTTATCTTATTAATTATTTAGTACATTATTCAAAATGAACTCTCTCCTATAAGGAACTTTTAAATAATTTATTAAAAGAATTATATTTAAAATATAATAAGTTTCATTTTTATATAACTGATTTTTTTATCGTAACATTTTATATAATTTTAAAATTAACTATTGGTATAATTTGGTTTAATGTAGATGATTCTATATTAAAGTTGAAAAAAAATATTTTATATACTTGATTTAATAAAAATTCAATGATATATCAAGTTAATATTTGTTCAATAAATGAGATATTAAAATTTGAATACGGATTATAATTTCAATATGAGATAAATAACATATTCTTATCATAATTTATTAATTTAAAATCATAATAACAAAAGAAATAATATTTAAAAAAATTAAATTTTTATTGAAATGAAACTTGAATGTAAATTTTTTTATAAAAATTTATACTTGATTTAAAGTATTGAAAATATTTTCATTAAATATATCAATTACAAAGTGAATAATAAAAATATCAAAAACTATTAAGATGAATATATTGTAATTGATGGAAAGTAAGAAGAATAAAAAATAACTGAATTTAAGATTACTGAATATTAAATGATGATAGAATTAGTTGAAGAAGGATTCTAAAAAGGAATCTAAAAATAAAAAAAAGTTTATAGAAAATAATTCTGAGTAATTGGGAGGTAGGTAAATATTATAGTAAGATTGAATGAAAAATAGAGATATTAAAAGAGTTGGTGAAATTAAAATATTAGCTGAATAGATTAAGAATGTGAATGGTTGAACGAATAAATTAAATTATTGAAAAGGTGAAACGGATATGAGAAAAGAATGATGAAGGAAAAGAGGACTGTAGTAAAAGTTGGTTAATATATAATGTGTTAAATATATTTATATACGTTAGATAGGATTTAAATAAGTAAGAGATGATTAGATAATGTAATCTAAATATGCTTATTGAGTACAAATGAAGAAGTGTATTATATACCTGAGTCCAGTTTGAATTTATTTTCGAAATCGGATCCCATTTAGGCGTTGGTAACACCCCAGACACGGATAACATTATCGGTGTAACCGGCGAAGAGGACGGTACCGTCAACAGACCAAGCAAGGGAGATACATTCGGGATCATTGCTCTTTTCACCGACACCAACGAATTCGGGGCGGAGTTCAGAAACAATAGACTTGGATTCCAAATCCCAAATCTTGATGCAGGAGGCAGTAGCGGCACATAACCAGTAGCGGTTGGGGGAGAAGACCAAAGCGTTGATGATGTCACCAGCTTCCAAAGAGTACAAGTGGTGGCGTTCGTTAAGATCCCAGAGCATGACAATACCGTCCTTACCACCAGAAGCGCAGAGAGAACCATCGGGAGAGACAGTGACGGTGTTAACGTAACCAGAGTGACCGATGTGGTTGGTCTTAAGCTTGCACTTGTTCAAGTCCCAAACCTAAATAAAATAATATTTAATAACTATTTTCTTAAAAAATAAATCAAAAAATGAAAATAATAAAAAAAATCAGATATTGTGGTATGGTGTATCTCATAGTAGGCCCGCGGCCCACTCTGAAGTAGCAAATATTATAAAATAACATCATTTCAGAAATTCTATTTGGGAAAATACTGACCTTGACTAATTTGTCCCAACCAGAGGAGACAATGACGGGGTTGGAGGGGTTGGGGGAGAAACGGACACAGGAGACCCATTCAGTGTGGGAGTCTTGGGTGAAATCGAATTTGCATTCACCAAGAGTGTTCCACAATTTGATGGTGCGGTCACGGGAAGCAGAAACGATTTGACGGTTGTCAGCGGAGAAAGAGACAGACAAGACATCGCTGGTGTGACCTTGGAAGGTACGGATGGTCTTACCAGTGGCGATTTCCCAGAGACGGAGGGTCTTATCCCAAGAAGCAGAGAGGACGAATTGACCGTCAGAGGAGACAGCAATATCTTGGACAAAGTGGTTGTGACCAACCAAAGCACGGCGGGCTTGACCGTAGCTGGATTCATCGCGTTGGAGATCCCAAACGATGATCTTCTTATCACGAGAAGCAGAGATTAAGACATTAGGGTCTTCGGTGGTTTGGATAGCAGTGACCCATCCGTCGTGACCTATAATATTACTAGTAAGTAATCACAATCATCATTTTAAAATTGATTTTTAAATTTAATTGTTCATCAGCTTGTTTGTATTATATTTTAATTTTTAATTGTGTTGTTATGATTAACTTAAGCATCCATATGATTATCTGTATTTAATTGTTATGTATTATTATATGTATGTATTGATTTTTCATATTATATATTATTTTTGTTGTTGATCATTTGTCATTCAATCCTGTTGATTTCAGATGCTGATTTAGCGTACCTAACGTACTAGGTTGGTAAACTTGTTATTACCTTCGAGAGTTCCTCTGAATAAAAGGTTATCCATTATGTTGATCTAAAGTGCTGGAGGGGATAGAGGTTGAAACCTTGTCAAAAGACCGTTGGTATTTGATGCCGATCTAGTGTAGTCGGAAAAGGACCAGTAAATTGTATATTATTTAGAATATTAATGTGCAATTACATTCGATCATATTAAAATTGATGCTTGAGTTTAATTGGTCAATTCCTTAATCTTACATCTACTCATCCAATTATTCTAATAATCCGTATTCACCTGATCAATTTTTTCATTCAAATTAAATTTTTTAAAAATCAATTAAAATCATATCAAGGTAATAAAAAAAATCATTATATATTATTTTAATCTAATATTAAGTATAATAAATAATAAATTAATATTATCATACTTATTCATAATATAATGATATTTATGTAACTGGTTTCGAATTTAAAGCAATTAGTTTACAACAGACACTTGATTTTGATCAAATATATATTTTGATTGGCTATAAATTTTAATGTATTCAAATATAAATATAAATTAGTTTATTAATTATTTGTCAAAAATAATATAATTATAATGATTTTGAATTATATTATATTGGAAAGCATATTATTAGTATAACATTTTACAACTAATTGAAATAATAGTACTAAGCTATCTTTGAAAATTTTATTTATAATAATTGTCGGTGGAATGGGCTCTTGAAGAACTACAGCAGTCATTTTTCCAGCAATGCGAGCTCAATGACTTGCAGAAACAAGCTTACAAAGAGGAGAGTATGCTCGACAAGACTTCGCGCGATAATAGTAGCTACTGTGCGATCATAATGTTGGGTAGGATATGGAGCAGGAAGATGTATGTGAAGTAGAATAGATAATTTATCAATGTCAAATGGTACGAGATCTACTCTAGGTAAAGAGAACAAAGAAAGTAGGAGGGGGAAAGAAGAATTATTAGACAAAGAGAAATTGAAGCAGGAGTGAAATTCTATTAAGGTAAGTATTTGTGGTATCACACTAGTCATGGCTTCTAAGTTAGGGCATGACGTTGAGGGAATGGGAAAGGTGTATTATTTCACGCCATGATAATATTGAATAATAATTTAAAATATATTTTATCATTAATTTAATATTACAATATGTAAATTTTATTCACTGTTTAAAAAAATTGAATTTGGATCAAATTCAATGATAATACTATGTCTATTTTGGCGATTTTGTTTTGATTAAAAATATTATGAATTTTCATTAATTATGAAATAATGAATAATAAAAATCATTATGCTGTTAAAAATATAACTCAGTTTTAACATTCTATTCAAATAGTATAGTATTAACAATTAGTAACTAAATATGTTAATCTAAAAACTAATTGATCCCTTTTATAATTTAGAATTTTTTTACTATTACGTTTAATACATGTAAAACAGTATGATTTCTTTATTCAGTTATACGATTAATTTATAAAGTTAATATAAAATATATTAGCTGGTGGAAATGAAGTATCATTTGGACCTATATTCTATATATATATATATATTTCATTCATTTAATACTCATAATTATAGCTGTAAACATTAACATAGTATCAGTGTTTCCTAAAATATAATGTAATTACCTATTACCGAAGTCTTTGAACTTTAAACATTATTTAGTTTAACAACATATCGGTTGCCAATTTTTCAAGTAAAATTAGAATAAATATCTTTATATTATCCTAATTATATTTTGTTAGATTATTAAAATATAAAATAATATTTCAATGACAAATATATTTTTAGAAAATAAGTTTAATATTTGAATATTCATGTGAGAAGTATTTCTATTATATTTTGGGACATAGAAATATTTAATTATTATTAAAAAATACAAATTTAAATAAAAAAGAATCCAATATAACTCAAGTGGCCACTTGGATTGATACTGTGGACCATCCATTCCTTGTAGTTAGCATGGCCTAATTGACCTCTCTAGAGAATGAATCCTAGAAATAATTGGTATCAATATATCTAATAATAATTAAGATATTATATCATATTTTTATTAATAAAAGATTAAAAAATGGTATAATATTTGACCCAAAAAAGCAAATAGGACCAAACTGCATTGATTTTTTTAATGCAAATAGATATTTTTGAACATATGAAAAAATTTATTATGATCGATTGATCAGTATATATAACCAATATGTTATCTTATATTTGAATACATAATTACTAATAGTCAATTTTATGCTATAAATTATCCTTGTCAAATACACATGATTAAATAATTGAATAAAATACAAGCCAGTTTGAAGAATTAAAAATCCAATTTACAGAGTTAAATATGACAGAATATCCAAATCAAACTTTTGCAAAATTATAATATTATAATTAAAATTTACTATTGACCTAATTTATTTCTTTTAAAATTAAATTGACTCTTAGAAATTGAAATGTTTTAAGATTAAAATCAATTTAAAAAATAAAGAAAAAAATTCATATAATGATAAATTATTTTAATAGTATAATTAAACAATTTGAAAAATATATTTAAATTAAATTTGAATTATGAGATAAGATTATAATTATCTACTCAAACAATCATCATATAATATATAATCGATTTATTATATTAATTTAAAAGCAAATAATATTTAATATAATTTTAGTTAAATATTCTAATATTTCAATATTATTTTTTTTAATATTCAATTAAATTTTTAAATTATATATAATACAATCATATAAAATAATATATAAAATTAAACTTCAAAAATTATTAAATAATATTCATTAAATTATTATTAAGTAATTTTAATAAAAATATTATTTTGAAAATATAATATTATGAATAATTTAAACATTGAAAAAGTTATCCTTTAATAATAATAAAGTTGTTATTATATTTATAAAAATAAAATAGTGTCAATATTTGAAATACAATAAACAATAGTGAAACTTGAAATAAATAGATACTGAAGTAAAATATATTTATATAATCTAGTCAAATTATTTGAATATTAAACAACTAAAAATTTTTAAGGGGAACAAACTTGATTAGGAATTAACCAAGTTATTTTTAGAGGTCCAAATAATTGGTTAGTAATTATATCTTTGAAAATTAAAAATCTAAAGTTTTTGTCTAATTGAAAATTGAATTAAATATTTAGTCAATTTTGATTATTTTAGACATTATATTTATATTGAATTAAATATATATCATTATTGGTTAAAAATTGGATTATTTTAAATTAATATATAATTAAATTATTAATAATTTATAATATTAATAATGTTCTTTTCAAATTATTATTATAAAATTCCAATTCTCAAATAAAAAATTATTTAATAACACTTAATAAATTATAATTAATATAATTCATCAATAAATAATAAAAACTCATTAGATTAAAAATTAATTTTTTTTATATTTAAACTGATTAGTTTTAGAATTGGGTTTAAATTTAGAAATGATTTCATAAACTAAATTAATTTGTAATAGCACTAACTAAATTTCATATATTTTAAGTTTAGGCTATTTTATCTCAAATATATGTGATTGGATTTTACATTTATATTTTACTAGAAGGAATTTAGGAGTTTTGGCACTGTTTATCATCATTCATTCTTGTATGAGGTATTTTTATATTGAATGTATAATATAGAATAAAAAAGTAGTATTATAATAATAATAATAATAATAAAACATTTTTATATTAATAAATTATAAAATTTATTTAATAATAACAAAAATTAAGAATAAGAAATCTGCTCAAAAATTTTTAGTACTCAATTTTTCAAATTAAATTTGTCGAAGTCAGTTAAGAAAATAACCATTTAAGTAAATTAGAGATTTGATTGGCTGAATTAAAGTACTACACGAGACCACAGTCTTTAAGATTCGCTTTCACTATAATGTCATTGACTGCAGACATGACGAATTTAACTTGGGTAGTATCCGTGGCACAGGTGAAGTGCACATACACGTGCTTAGCTTGATTTCTGTTTAAGGCAATGAATTTCGATTTGAAATATTCTGCTGCTGAGTCATAGTCATTGTCACCTAATTGACTGATGTAAGTAATATGAAATAAATATATTTATATATAAAATATAATGATTACCTTCATAATCTGGACACCAGTCCTTGAGCTTGGTTGTCTCTAATTTTTTCTTCAGCAAGTCGGTCTTATTTAAAAAGAGAATGGAGGAAACATTGGCAAACCATCTGAGGTTACATATCGAGTCGAATAAAGTATAGGCTTCAGTCATACGGTTCTAAATCAAAAGGGTTAGTGTAAGGGGGTATGTTTATTGGTGATTTCATCATTTGACTTACAACGGGGGTGTCCTCTTGTAAAGTCTGGTCAAATTCACTGATTGCGCTCATGAAAATGACAGCTGAGACATTTTCAAAACAGTGGATCCATTTCTTACGTTCTGACCTCTGACCTCCTACATCGACCATTCTGTAAGTGATTTTGCCGACCTGGAATAAACTCTCCTGAACTCCAAGGGTCTTCATTCTGGCTCGTAGAATGTCTTGATCAGTGGGAATATAGTCAGGTTTAGCGAACCTTTCCACCGAATTGAATAAACTAATTAAATGACATTAATATTTAATTTCAATTTTGCGGAAAATTATGGATCACTCGGAGAATTACCCAATGAACCACAGTGAATACACTTACTATTCAGCAGAGTCATTTAATTGATATTCACGAGACCTCGAATAACAATGCTGCACACCTGCATCTTTCCAAAGCTCCTGAATGGCTGTAATCACTTCTGGTGGTAAGCAGTCACAGTCCAGTACTTGGTCGAAATTCAAAATTACATCCCTATGAACGGCGTTGGCATCGTCATTGAGTACTATTTCCAAGGTCTCCATAGCCTGTAATATGACTTGCATAGACACAATAGTGTTTGAAAAGATACACTCTTTGAAACTAAGTTTTTGCTCATCTGTGTAACCTTTTCCGTGGATAAGAGTCATTTGTTTAACGATAGTACTCTTTCCAGATTCACCACAGCCTAAAGTTAAATATTAGTTCGGGAAGTTGATACCATATAAAGTATACTATTTACCCAAGATAAGAAGCTTCAATTCATTCTTATAAACTTCTCTATCCCTTTTAAGCTGTTCTTCAATATTCCTGCTAACAGTATCACCTTGTCTATCAGCACTTTGACCACAACCCATTGTGAAATATAGTCGAATTAAGTAAAAATAAAAATGAGAGAAAAAAAAATAAAATTGAATATGATTTAATCCAAAAACGTTTTGAAAAAAAAATAAGGAGTTAATAAATTAAGGTGGTATATCAAGTGAATTGGTATTAAATATTCAATATAAATAAACGATCACAATATTAAAATAATCAAACCAAAGAACCAGTCTTTGAACACTTTAGAAAAACTGAAATAAACTCCAGGAAACAGTGGATGTCAAACAGAGATATTAAGAGAACAACAGTTTGTTAGAGGTGTTACTCATATTTAAATCAAATTCAGTTGGCAAAAGATGGCTAATCCACTCTAAGTTGATCGAATTGGTGTAAAATTTAATATTTGCAATTAAATTTTGAATTTTTTTTTCATTTTTGGTCTCAGTTCTCAGTCTTAAATTGATACTGACGGTTCTAAGTTGAGTTTTGATTTTATTATAAATAAAAATTAACCAATATTAATTTTTACCTTTATTTTTTTTAGACACCTACCATTGGCTAAATACTAATTCCTGAGCCAATCGTCTTTTCCTAACAATGAATGACTAAGAACTAAAATATGCTAGCGCCTGAAATCAACACCAACTATTCAAATTAACAAACAATCCAATTAGTACCAAATAAATAGATAGACATGTGTATAATCAACACTTCAGCAAAGGCACTATTATCAAAAAATCAAGCAAATAAAAATGCACATCAGTCAATAATGAGATCAATTTTGCTATATTTAATAATGAACGATTTTTTATTGTTTTCATATCCAATTTCATGTATATTTGATGGTTTCAATTCGTTTTAATAAATTTAACACTTTATTAACTCTGTAACAATTGTGCAAAATATTTCAAATGATTGGAATTGGATTGACTCATTTCAGTGATTTTATCTCATTTAATAATAATAATAATAATACAATAGTAATTTATTTTTAATCAAAATGAATATATAGCATTAATTATTTATAATATTATGGATATATAAAAGTATTCAATTAATAATTATTAAATAAATAAAAAAATAATAATATTTAAATAATATTTTTAAATTAATTAATTGAAAAAAATATATTATATTATTACTAATTTAATAATATTACGGATTAATTTCTAAATTTAGAAATTTAAAACTTTTTAAGATTATATATAACAATAAAAAAATTTTTTTTCACCAACCTCTGGTTTCAATATTAAAAAAAATGGTGCTAACATTAATAAGCTTATATAAAACTTATCATAACTTTTATAATATTGATATTCATTTTATTTGCCATATTTTATATTTTTTTCCATTGTATTTAATACTATGTATATTATCCTTATTTTTTAACCCCCCTTTTTAAATTTGATATTATCAAAGATTGTATCATGAATATAAATAATTATATATTATGAATATTTATTTTAATGATTTCATTATTTAGGATCAAAATATATGAATAGATTTTAATATATTATTTAAGTTATTAATTTAAAAAAAATTATAAGTAGATAAATTAAAATCCGTATTTGGATTTTTTTTAAAAATTCAATTATAGAATATAATTTAATAAAAATGGTTTAATAACCTCTTGATATATTATAGTCATGTGATTTATAAGCGGATTAAACTAACTATATTACTACACAATCTATACCCTGAAATATTTTTATGAATTAAGAAGAATAATTTGATATTCTTTCAAATTGAGTCATCATCCCATTTAACAAATTTGAGTGTAATCAAAATTCACTAAAATCATTAATAATATTCACTCAATTTAACTAAATTATTCAATATCTTGATTGGGACAACTTTTAAAAAAAATTAAAAACTTAATAGAATTTAAGGGGTTAATAAAATTACATTAGTCAGTAACCCTGAAAAATTCAATATTTGGTAGAGGACAAAGGAGATAATAAATTTATATAAACTCGGTTGATTGTTAAGAAATATGATTCAATTGATATTTCTATATTTTTAGCTTATTTTAGATTTAACTCTGAAATATATACGTTTAATTATTAACAAAGAATAAATTTCTTATATAAGAACTTAGTTATATTATTTTCATTTGATCAGATCTATATGACATTTTTAGATATAATTAATTTGAATATTTTTATATAACATCCTTTTCAAATATATTTTGATTCAAAAATAAAAGAGAGCTTAAAATATATACCTTTTAAAAGTAGGGTTAATAAGAAATGATTCTATATAATAATAATTTCAGCGCTAACTATACATCATTTTAGGACTAAAAACATTCTAATATATATTCAATATTTTTATTGTAATAACAATGATTTGTTACTTTAAAGGTTAATCAATGTATTTCTAATGTAATAATAGTATTAAATCGTTAAAATTGGTATTATATCTAGTAGTTATAATCTAATATTAAACTTCAATTTATCATTTATAATATACACTAAATTTGATTTAACATTTTCCTTTTTATTAAAATTAGAAAAAAAATTCTCAAATTTTTTATATTTTGAATATAACGCTATATTGAAATATGTAATTATAGTAATATTCAGACTATATTGAACAGTAACTATCGATGATTTTATGAAAGGTAATAATTAGTTTGAAATAGTTTTAAATTTATATTATGTTTTAAATAGTTCATAATTCAGGTTAATTTTCATTTTAAAACTTATGGAACATCAAGTTTGAATTAAATAATTTTTTCTATATTAGAATTAATTAATATCTTTAAAAATGTAATTATTTAATAATGGAATCATAAAAATTAATATAAATATAAGTATATATACTTGGTTACATTAAGCTGATTTATATAATATAAGATATACTCTTTACTGATTTAAACTTTCAATTTTTCTATAATATTTAAATCAAAATAAATTTTATTAGATTTAATTTATACTTCTAATATATAGGAAACGAATTTAGTATTTTAATTGACATTATTTGAAACTTTATTTCAAAATATTTTACTCATATTCGTTATTTTTTTTTGATTCGCTATTTATCAAACAATAATCAAAAAATAAGTTATATTCTAATTTGGTATTTATCAAATTATTTCAATTTATTAAATTCTGATTTAAAATACAATTTTAATTAATTCTTATAAATATCTCAAAATTTATTTAATAAAGTACTATTATTACAGATATTATTATGATGTTTATTAATACTTTAATTATTTTTCTCAAAATATTATTAAATAGAATAAAATAATATAAAATTAGTTGAAATTCATATAAAATTTTAATAGTTACCAAGTAAACCTTCAAATTCTTAAGAATTTTATAAAATTTCACTCTGTTGTAAAACTTGATCTCGTTTCATTATAAGATTGATTAAATTTTACTGATTTTGATAATATAAGTGATTTTAATTAAAGTGGCCACTCATAAATTTTATATATTTAATCTAATTAAATATGAAAATATTCAAAGTTATAAAATCAATTTTAATTATCCTTTAGCAAATATACACTAAATTGAAAATAATTATATTTATTATTTATATTAATATTATTACTTTTATAATTGTTATTAATATATATTCAAACTAGAATTAAATATCAATTATATATGATAATCTGCCCACGTTCAAAAAAGTAGTATCTTATAATTTTTGTATTAATGATCTTGATATCATCATTAGTTAATCGTTTGTATATTAAATATCAAAAATTTGCTTGAGTGTATTAACAGTACCTTTTTATAGATTAAGTTGAAATAAATTTAAATTATAAAGGACAAAATATCTATAATTTATAAATCTATTTAAAAAATGTGAGTAACAGATTATCAATTGATGGTATTATATATCCTCTAATTTCTACTTATATGACGGAAATCGTATTTCAAGATGTCTGTTTGATAATTTCACATAAGGATATCTACTAAATTTTATGAACGTTGTTGAGGTGAAATTCACTTTGAAATATAGCAAAGAATTAATATTAAAATCTTTCAAAAAATTTTCAAATCCAATAAATAATATTTTTTTGTAACGTTTTATTTAACTATCTTGATCTGATTAATATACATTCAACTATAAAAATTAATTAAATTTGTTTTTTATATATTCTATTCTATTAGATATGTCAAAATATCTTTTCATTTTCCACAACTTTGATTTAAAATTATACCAATTATTTTCAATTTTCGACTATTTCTTTGGATAAACTGAAAGTTGGATATACCAGAATGTTCAATATAAAAAACTAAGACATATTTAATATTTAATATTTAATATTCAATAATAATTAATAATCTAATCCAACCTTACTCAGTATTTCATTTACTAATTAATAAAATATATCATATAAAATGATTTTTTAAGCTTAATAAAAAAGAATTCATATATAACTAAATTAAAGCCATGATTAATTTAATTTATCAAAAAATTTTTTTTAATATAATTCTATTTTTAAAGTCAACTTTAGTGTAAACTGATTAAACTCCTATATAAAACTATTTATTTTAATCTATTAAGTTTAAATATATTATTTTTCAATTAATTAATATTACTTTGTATTTTTAATAATGGGAATTTTTTGTGATTAAAAATAAATCAATATTTTAATATATGATATTTAAAAATAAATATATAATATAAACTTAATAGTTTCTTTTATTATTAATAACTTTTTGTTATATTTTTAACAAAAATCTAATACCTAAAAAATAATTCTTTTTATTAAAGACTAAAATTTAATATTTTTCAAACCAATTAAATTTTCTTGTAGAAATTTTCTTACTTATAATTTAGTTGTTTAATTACTTAAAACAATTATAATTACATAAGTTATAATCTAAAGAATATATTAGATATAGTAGTTTTTTCTAATTATTTTTAATTAGAAAGTTTTTTTATAACTTTAGATTTATGTATTTTATAATTATCTTGTAAATTAATAAGTTTTCTCAAATAATATTAAGAATATTAATTAAAAATATTTTTATTTAAAAAAGTAATATAAAGTTTATTATTAATTTTTTTTTCCTTTAGGAATTAAATAAAAGTAGCATATATTATTATAATTTATTATAATAATTAACATTCATTTATTAATAAAATATTTATTTAAAAGGATTTATAAAGAGGGTTAATTTAATTTAATTTAATATTTTAATTTGTGTTTTAGTAAAAAATTATATATAAAGATTTAAAATTCATCAATTATAATTATTTACTATAAAAGTTTAAACTTTTAGTAATATTTTAGTAAGTTTTATTTAACATTAACTACTCTTATTTTTTTA
>JNEM01008153.1:0-27445 GCA_000697335.1 Conidiobolus incongruus B7586 | reverse complement strand
CTTAAATATAATTTTACATAGAAAAATGATATGGCTGATAAATAATGGTAAAACATGTATAATCCACTCTCTGGATTACATTGTGAAATGTTATAGATGCTTTTCACTGCTTTTATAGCTCTTAAAGTGTGATAATCAACCATATTGGTGACAGGGTCAAATTCGGGTGGTTGTTGAGTATGAACCAGGAGAGTCCATTGATGGTACATACAAGTAAAGATCCAAACATATTTTTGAATGATAGGTAAATGGTGTGGAGAGGGGTAGCGTAAGTATAAATACAAGAACTCATTACAACTATTAACTAAGCAAAAGTCAAATAGTTTGCCTAAAAAATGACAACATCTTTGAAGTTGGTCTGAATCAAGGTTACTACTATTCAGCTCATTCTTCAAAGTAAAAACTGACATATGATTAGTAGCAGACATCCAGTAACGATCATAAATATATCGAAGTAAGCACAGACATTCCGCTTCTAATATTTCTTGCTCGTCTGTTGTTCCCTCAATAGTTTGAAATTTTGGATCCAATTTTGAAACGATAGGGACCATAAAGATATAAAAAGGAGGTAAAGTTAAAGTATTGCAAATATGCTGATCATGACTCAAGGCCATACTTCGTATACACCGCCTCTCATTTTGATAAATATCTTTTAAATCCTTAATATCTAAATGGATTCCCAGGATAGAGGACATTTGGCATGCCTGATAAAAGTATCGTAGCGACTGCTTTGATAATCCTCTAAGAAAAATAGCGTATGAAAAGATAAAAAGAGCTTGGCAAGTTTGTATTGAAGCTTTGAAAAAGTTCTTTTTCAATTGAATTCTGGCCAAGTGTTCGAGATATGTTAATAGCTCCCTGTGTTGGTTACTAGTATACTGATATCCTACAAATAACAGAACCGAAAGTAATACCGGCTCGACATGATTAATTCTCTGATAAAATAACTGTTTACCAAAATAAGTAACCCAATGATGAAAGTATTTAAAATAATTATCTAATGTCTGCTGTTTAAAATTTGGATTGTATAGCTCCTTTATCCATGTATTATCCATTCTAAAATGAGATTTTGTTAATCCACCAAACATACCTAGCTTAATCTGGTCAAAAAACCACCCCACCTCCCTTCCAATTATAGGATCGACATCGATGATTTGACCATATAACATAAGCATAAGATGAGATTGGAATCGGATTTTGGGGTAATTCACAGGAGTTGGCTCATGGAATAATGTATAGTTACTTGGACTAATGTTGGAAGGTAGTATTGAAGTGATTTCAGTAAAAAAGTATAACTGAGAGGTCTTGCTGGGAATCAATTGATTGCTTGAAAAATTATTACTGCTATGTATAAATTGATGTATTTTAAATTTGTTTTTAGGCCGAATCTCATTAAAAACAAGTTTACCGGTATTTTCAATTTTCTGAAGCTGCCGTCTTCTATGACTAACTTTAGGATAACTACAAGGAGTTTTAGCTTTCACACATCTCGTACATTCTGGAAGCTCTCTACCACATCGGACCTTTTTCGTCCGACACCTGTCACAAGACACGCCACTATCTTGACCTGTACTTGATAAGTCAGCTTGATTTATAGATTCAAAATTCTGAATCATTTTATATTGATAAAAGACCAAACTCCTTAACTTCTTGATTCATCAATGGTTTAAATAGTCAAATTCAAAAAATAAAAAATAAAATTTTGATTTTCAATTTCACAGGTATAATATTTATACTTAATTTTAAATTTTTGAAACAAAATTTTTAATCATCAAACAACTAGTGAAAATCATAAAGTTTTGCAAAAATTTTAATAAAAAATTTCTTTTTTTAAAAAAATAGCCACTTAAAGTCAACTAATTAGAATTAAGAATAAAAAAATTGGTTACTATAATACTAATATACTGAAATAAATTTAATATAAAATAGTTTCAAGTTGCCAAAAACAACCCATTCGGGTGTAACCTATGATACGATTATTATAGTCATTTTTATTTCATTTTATTAAAATAGTCTAGTAATTCGAAAAGTAACATCATCCTACATTATATTATAACCAATAAAAAATGATGATTTATCCCAAAATAACTGTATTGAATGGGTAATGATTTGAACCATTATTTATTTTACCGATTGAATTAACCTATTAATAACGCAGATCGTAATAACCACCTCACTTTTGATTGACAATATGAAACAAGCATTAACATAAAATCATAGTTGTCTTATTTGGTAGTAATTATTTCTATACTGATATAATCGAATATCTTTTTAATTTTATTGATAACTGGAAAAAAACATTCCAAATAGAAGGCTATCTGATATTCAAATTGTGTATATTGTTCATTTTATCAATCTTTTCAAAATCAATCATCAACTCTTGATTATGCAAAACTAAATAAGTTTAGTTTCTTCATCCATCGTACAAAATGGCTCACTTTATTGTTACATTAATATCAAAAATTTACCCAAGAAGTGATTTGATTATTATCTAAATAGTTCAAATCAATGATTTTTCATTTATAATTAACTTGCGTAATCTTAACCAATTTAAATAAAGTATTTTCGGTTTCTAGGTTTAAGAATTGTAAGCAATATAGTCAGAATGTGGCATATTTATTAGCCAAGAGTTATTTTAATTATTTTATTAGATAAAAAGGAAAAATTGAATAAAATTTTTAATATTTATTCAAATTACATTGATTTACGAATTTTGGATTATTTTATTACATATTACTTGAATTCAAGTGTCAAAGATTAAATTAATCGTGTATTGAATTCTTATATGTATTATCACATATTTCATAAGTTTTTTAATTCTTTTTAAAATATGGAATAAATGCTGAATTTAATCTTAATATTTAAAATAGAATTATTTGGAATTTAACTATATTAACCAAAATTTTACCAATTATATAACCTCATCTGAGAATAAATCTATATTATTACTTATACAACTTCAATCGCATTATCAATTTTAATGTTTTGATTCGTTGTGATATGAAAGAGCATGTTTGATGAATTCACCATTCTACTAGATTCATATCACCATTTTGCTAATAATTTATTAACCAATCAATATATATTTTTTAGAAACATTTTTCTTATAATTTTATTTTCAAAATGCTCAAATTTATAAATAGTTTTATTGATAATACAAATAACAATAAATGGTAAATTTGCTTAAAACATATTTAAAAAAGCTTGAAAAATAGCATAAGTAACCTTATCTTTTTGATTACTATCAAAGCTATTTCTTTTATCTAGGCTCAACCTCAAAAATTTGGATTTAATAACCCATTCCCGTCAAAAGACATTTTATATCAAATTATAAGTTTTCTAAACTAGTTGAATTTTTAACCTCTTATATATAGATATTAAATCATCAAATATAAATCAAGTATACTTACTGTAAATTTATTTTATTAATCATTATTAATATTGATCAAAAAATATGTTATATTCATTCCAGTTAATATTTATAATATTACAATATTTAAAAATTGACATCATAAGAGTTTCAAAATATCTAAATTATAGGCATAATATAAAAGAAATTAATTTTTCTTTTGATATGATTAATGCTTGATTATATAGAATTTCGAAATATATATGAATTATATAATTGATTCATGTAACAAGTTTTAAACTTAAGTATGTCCAGTGTCAAGGTGTCAGATTTTATATTGGAACTAATTAACACAATTTTGAGCGACTAAATATAACTGATTAAATATTTATTGATTCCAATAATCTATGTTTTGTGCTATGTATGGCACATTAAATAGATTCAATTGATAATTATATCGTTTTATTTTCATTATATTTTTGACTATTTATTAAATATTATAGTGTGGGATATGCGTTCAATTAACAAATATCTTTCATACTAAATTAATAATAATTTAAAATATTGACACTATTTGATTAAAGGAAAATACAATATATTCAGCTAATTTGAAAGTTTAGCAAATATCATTATGTTCAAAAACATTATGACTAATTATAATAATTTGATATTTACTATGATATAGTATAAATTATGATCAAACAATTGACAACCATGATATTTCTCAATTAATATTTCCATATATGTTTCAAAATTGGATTTTATGAATTGAACAATTTGAGCTGATGTTGTGTTTCGTTATATAATTTGTAAATAAAGATTATTGTTAGAAAAGTACTCGTAGTACAATTTAGTCAATTTATTTATTAATTCTACTCTTTAATGTTTACTTTTGAGACCTTGTAGCAGAATGTCCATTTGTCACTCATGGGTTTAAATAGTTTGTTCAGTGAATGACACAAGGTTTAGTTAAAATCTAACAGAGAACAAAGAATATAGTTCGATTATGGATCGACAAAGCCACTCTGAATTAGGAATGATATTGACTTAATTACCCAATCAAGACAGACAGGTATTTTCAAAACGCAACACTGTTTAAAGATCAGCTGACTACATATCAGTCGAAATATAAACCTTTCAAGCTAATATTGAGTACACAATTTTTGAACCACTGTAGTTATTATTAAGTTGTAAAAGTTATTCATAATATTATTTTAAGATATATTATTTCTAATAATTAAAATATCAAAAATTTAATAGATATAGAATCAATATTAAAAATAGTTTTTATTGAAATCATATTTTGACATTTGTCAGCAAATTCTAAAATCACTCAAAATATTTTAAATTAATTATTATTAATATAGGTGGAAATATAAATAATTAAATATAACAAATTATAGTATCAAATATTCTAAAGTATATTAAATAAAACTGTTTTTTAAATCACTACCCAGATACAAACTATTATCTAAAAGATTAGATGGTTATAAGCATAATATAAATAATTAATGGTATTATCAATCTTTGTTGATTTATATTTTTGATGCCAGAGAATTACTCTTATTAATAATTATTGTATTGATAATCAATATATTCATTTCACATATATTTTTAAAAACGAATATAATAAAATCTAATTCTATTGAAATATAATATCCAAATTATCATATATAAATAACACTATGTGTCAGTTCAAGATTAACAGGATTTTGTTTTATAGTCTTTTCAATAAAGAAAATTTTTTTCTTACTCAATATTTTAAAGAATCATTTTTTGAAGGACATTCAAATAATAATTATAATTTAATATATTGAATATATTTATAAAGTTGATAGATATTGTTTGATTCATGAACAAAAAAATTAATGAATTTTATAAAAATTTATATATATATATATATATATATAATTATTTATTAAATTATAATTAAATAAAAATTTAATTAACTAATTTTAATTTTAATTTTAATAATTTTAATATATCATTTAAAGCATCCCAAGTATCGTTAGGAAGTGAATATTCTTTTTTATATTTCATAAATATATTATAAATTTTACTAAGTTCAATTAATATTTCATTTTGAAAACTCTTATTTTGTTGCGAATTTAAATAAATCTTTACATAAAAAAATGAAATAGCTGAAAGGTAATGATAGCACATATATAGTCCACTGGCTGGATTACAAAGTGTAATATTGTAAATACTTTTCACCGCTTTCAGAGCTCTCGATGTATAGTAATCGACCATATTAGTCACTGGGTCAAATTTTGGTGATTGTTGGGAATGAACTAAGAGGATCCATTGATGATACAAACAAGTAAATATCCATACATATTTTTGAAGGATGGGCAAAAACTCAGGAGAGGAATATTCCAAAGATAATTTCAAAAATTCATTACAACTTTTCACTAAACAATAGTCAAACATTTTACCTATAAAATGACAGCATCTCTGAAGTTGTTCTGCACTGAGATTACTATCCTTTAGCTGATTCTTCAATGTAAATACTGACATATGGTTGGTGGCCGGCATCCAATATCGATCAAATACTCTTCGAAGCAAACATAAGCATTCAGCTTCAAGAATTTCTTTTTTATCTTCTGTACCCTTTATAATTTGAAATCTAGGTTCAAGTTTAGAAGTAGTAGGAACCATAAAAATAAAAAATGGTGGTAAAGTTAAAGTATTGGAAAAGTGTTGATCTTGACACATTCCCATACTTCGAATACATCGTCTCTCATTCTGATATATGTCTTTTAAACCTTTAATATCTAAGTGAATGCCCAGGATCGATGATATTTGGCATGCTTGATAAAAATAGCGTAAAGATTGTTTCCCTGATCCACGAAAAAATAGAGCGTATGAGAAGATAAATAGAGCTTGACATGTTGATTTAGAAGGCTTGAAAAAGTTCTTTTTCAGTTGAAGCCGAGCTGAGTGTTCTAGGTATGTCAATAATTCCTTATGTTGATTATTAGTATATTGATATCCAACGAATAAGAGAACTGAAAGTAATACTGGTTCAATACGATCGATATTTTCATAAAATAGCTGTTTACCGAAATATGTAACCCAATGATGAAAGTATTTAAAATAATTTTCTAGAGTTTGTTGTTTAAAATTAGGATTATAAAACTCCTTTATCCATGTAGTATCCATTCTAAAATGAGTCTTAGTTAATCCGCCAAAGATTCCCAGCTTGATCTGGTCGAAGAACCATCCTACTTCTCTTCCAATTGTTGGATTAGCGCTCATTATTTGACTATATAGCATTAACATAAGATGAGGCTGAAATCGGATTTGATTATTACAAGCTGGAGTAATCTCTCCGATGAAGCTATTATCATTTTCAGGTATGTTGAACGATACAAACGAACTGATTGAAGTGAGAAGAGGAAAGTGATTAATCTTTTTTGGAACTAGTTGATTTGATGTAGTTGTCTTATTTTGGCCCTTAAAATTTTTTAATTGGATTTTATTTTTAAGGGTCTGATCAAAAACCAACACTCGTGTATTTTCAATATGCTGAAGTCTACGCCTCCGATGACTCACCTTGGGATAGGTACAAGGGATATCCATTCTAATACACAAATCACATGCTGGAAGCTGTCTTCCACACCTTATTTTTCGAATTCGACACTTGTCACATGAAACTCCACTATCATCAGCTATATCGGTTGTCTCTATTTGTTTTCTCGATCCTATATTTTGAATCATGAGCTATGCACAGAAAAATCACCTTCTCAACCACTTGAAATATAAGAGGTTGATCTATCAATAATTCAATCATATAAATTATAAAGTTTCTTTTTCTCAGACCTGATTGACTATTTATACTCGTTTTAACTGTGGATACAATTAATTTACATCATAAATTCCAATAATCCGCAAGTAATGCAAACTTCTTTACCACCTCAATTCAAATCGCTAGATATATTTTGAATCCAATGAAACCTATGCAAAATAATCGATCATTAGTCACATAGCTATTGTATAGAATCATAATATCTGTATTTTTGCCTTTTTCTAAGTGATATAGTATCAATATATAGTAATGAAATAATAATCATCATTATCCTGTAATTTCCTGTTATTTATTAAATATTTATTTAATACTTAAATATAAAATCATATTTTAAATATGTTCTATTTTATTATTCATAGCAAAAAAAAACAAATATATAAATCTAATTGAATATATTTTTGAATAATAAATTCTTATTATAGAATAAATCAAAGAAAATTCTATCACAGTTTTTATTTTAATTTTTTGCATCATCGCTTTTTTCCTTTCTCAAACTACACTGAATGCGATAATAATAGTTGGCAATAATTGTATTAACACAAAGGCATTAGAAATTAGGTTAATAAACAACCTGTTTGTTTTATAATGTCTTAAAAAAGCGAAACTATGACTTGACAATAAGCTGAAACGCCGATATTTACAAGACTAAGATGGATATTAAATTATTATACTAGATTTGTTTTGTGTAATTGATTAAAAGATAATTGTTGATTACTAATACATAAAATTTAATGATACATTTCACCTACTTTGACTATAATAAAATGATTATTAAAATATAAAAAATTCTAATCTAAATATAATACACTCTTAAAGCTTTAATAATATTATTAATTTATTAAATTTTATACCCATTTTTAAGATAATTTCTACTTACATCATAGACGATTTAATAATGGAAATTTAAAGTACTTCTTTACACACATTATTTATCCACTGACATATATATTTACAAATGATTTGATAAACTTAATACTTTTCCATATTAACAATCTTCAAACTTATTAACTACAATATTAATTGTATTTATTTCTTTATTTATAAATTTTGAAAAAACATTTTTTAATATTATATTATATTATATTATTTAGTAATAATCATAATAGTTTTTCAAAATTTGATACTTTTCAAAACTCTCAATATTAATTATATTATATATTTAAATTATTTTCATTTAAATATTTGATATGACTTTTATTTCTAATTATAAAAATCTAAGATATTTTAAATTATTTTTATTAACGATTGA
Source organism: Conidiobolus incongruus B7586 (assembly GCA_000697335.1). Classification (NCBI taxonomy): domain Eukaryota; kingdom Fungi; phylum Entomophthoromycota; class Entomophthoromycetes; order Entomophthorales; family Conidiobolaceae; genus Conidiobolus; species Conidiobolus incongruus. Next base: position 19,039 of record JNEM01008153.1, on the reverse strand, counting down.
AATATTTTTGGATAATATATAATTTATTTAATTTTAAAAAAATTTATGTTAATTTCATTAAGGTAAAAATTAATGATTCAAAGTTCTAGATCATGAAATTGAAAGGTGTTTCAAATTCTTGGCAAACTTTATTTTCAAATAAATAAATTTAATACAAATTTAAAATTTTATGGGAATTAATAAATTACTTAAAATATTTATATTAAAATTTTTAAGTATTTGACTCGCAATTATATAAAATTTCTTATAACTATTTTGAATGGTGATTATTATGAATAGTATATTGAGTAAAAGGTATTTATATATAGCGTTAAATTTGAACTTTTGAAATATATTTTTGGTTCTGATATATTTTCAACTACAATTCTATCCGCGATGAACCAGCAATTTGCAGTATAATTACCAATTGTTTAAATATAATCTTATAAATATCCTTTGTGGAATCTATAAATCTAGTCATTTGTGTTAATGGATTGACTAATACTTTTTTAATGTAAAATAACTTGTTAACAACTATTTTGGTTAATATAATATTTCTGTTGCCGAGGAATCTCGGATAGAATTATATCTTCATCTATTGATTAAAATTTGACTCTTCTGATAATATATTTACAAAATCATATTATTCATAAATTAATGTTTGATATATTATTTATATTTTAATAACTAATGCTATATTATATTAGATTGAAGTGAAATTTATAGATCTCATCTCCAGAGTATACAACATATTACATTAAAGTTTAATTGTATGGGCTATATGGATAATTTGATTATAAATAATGTATGAGGTTTATGAAGTGATATTTTATCAATTGTTTGTTATTAATATGAATTATTTTTTTGACATTTTTGAAGTGATTCGAATTTGTGTAAACTGAAATAATATTAATATACTGTAATTCGAGTCATGTTGGATAAATATTGAAAAATAGTTTGAATATTATATAATTGTTACCTTGAAAAACCCAAATATCCACCAACCAAAATCATACAATGTTAATTTATATTGTTAAAACATTACAAAATGATCAAATAATAATAACATAAAATCTGATAATTGGTTGTGAACATTAATAATCAAAATGCAGCTACTTTACAAAGTTGATAAAATTATTATTAAATTATCATAATCGCCAAACAAACTAATCTAATAGCAACTATTCTATTTCTAATAGTAAAGTTATAATTATAAAACTATAATATTATTTTCTAGTTTTTACACTTTTTAAATTGAGAATAATAAATATTGTATCAAAAGTCATGATTAATTTTATAAAATGTCCCACATTAAATCTCTATAGTTGACTAATACATCAAATTTATGAAAATCAATCAAAACTTTTGATATAGTATATATTATTAAATAAGAGAGTTATTTAACTTGGATAATCAAATAAAAAATGAATAATATCTTATATTGCTTAACCTTTCAAATTAATATTTTTCAAAGAATCAAGAGTATATAATAGAGAGTATTTGATAGAATTGTTATTAAGATATCAGATTGAATATTGTATCCATTGTATAAAAATGACTATCACTGCTTAGTAAAATATATGGATATATTCACAAAAATTATTAATTAATTTGTATATGAGATCGAAAATATTGTTATTCTATAATCAAAATATATTTCAATTAACGATACTTTAATAAGATTAGTTTTAGATATATTTTTGTCATTTATGATCAATTATCAAATTTATTATATCATGAGTTGTATGCAATAATATTCCTTGAATAATTAGAATCAAATATGATTATCCACTATTTCCTAATAATTATATTAATAGAATTTAATTAGAATGTGGCAAAGGAATAAATAAAAACTAGTGTATTAATCATTTTGATACATTAGAGCTGTCACAAATATATTTAATATAATATTAATTTTTTAACATCATATCAATTTTATATGCTTGGTATTTAAATAGTAGTCAGTTATATTAAATATATAAAATGATTTTAATTTAAACTTGTCAAATAATTTTATTTAGCTAATATTTTAATATCTCTTTATAATGTATACTCATATTGAAGTTAATAAAAATATCAATAATAACATTAAAAATTCATTTATTTAAATAGTAATTAATTTAAGTTTTAATACAATTAATATTTCATTCAAAGCATCTAAAGTATCATTAGGGAATGAATACTCAATTTTATATTTCAAAAATAAATTATATATTTTACTCAACTCTATTAATATTTCATTTTGAAAGGATTTGTTTTGTTCAGAATTTAAATATAGTTTTACATAAAAGAAAGAAATTGCGGATAAAAAATGATAGCAAAGATATAATCCACTGGCTGGATTGCACAGTGAAATATTATAAATGCCTTTAACCGCTTTTAATGCTCTCCGAGTGTGATAATCAACCACATTTGTCTCTGGATCAAATTCTGGGAGTTGCTGTGTGTGCACGAGAAGAATCCACTGATGATACATACAAGTAAAGATCCAAACATATTTTTGAAGAATAGGTATATATTCTGGGGAGGAGTATCGTGATGATAATTTTAAAAATTCGCCACAGCTATTCACCAAGCAATGGTCATACATTTTACCTATAAAATGGCAACATTTTTGAAGTTGCTCGGAATTCAAGATGCTACTCTTTAATTCATTTTTCAAAGTAAACACTGCCATGTGATTGGTAGCTGGCATCCAATAGCGGTCATATAATCTTCGAAGTAAACACAGACACTCCGCTTCTAATATTTCCTTTTCATCTTGTGTACCTTTAATGATTTGAAACTTTGGCTCAAGTCTAGAAGTAGTAGGAACCATAAAAATAAAAAAAGGCGGCATAATTATAGTATTGCAAATATGTTGATCTATACACATTCCCATGCTCCGAATACACCTTCTTTCATTCTGATAGATATCTTTTAAACCTCTAATATCTAAATGAATTCCCAGAATTGAAGAAATTTGGCATGCTTGATAGTAATAACGTAATGATTGCTTTCCTAACCCTCTTAAAAATATGGCATACGAAAAGATAAATAGTGCTTGACAAGTTGATATAGAAGGCTTGAAAAAATATTTCTTTAGTTGAATCCTAGCTAAATGTTCCAAATATTTTAGTAGTTCCTTATGCTGATTATTTGTATATTGATATCCAACAAATAGGAGGACCGAGAGTAACACTGGCTCAACATGGTCGATATTTTCATAAAATAATTGTTTACCAAAAAAAGTAACCCAGTGATGAAAGTATTTAAAATAGTTTCCTAGTGTATGTTTCGTAAAATTAGGATTATATAATTCTTTTATCCATTGGTTATCCATTCTAAAATGAGACTTAGTTAAACCTCCAAATATACCCAATTTGATCTTGTCAAAGAACCATCCCACTTCACTTCCAATTCTTGGATTAGCTTCAATAAGTTGGCTATATAACATTAGCATGAGATGTGGTTGAAATTGAATCCTCTGATTAGGCATTGAAGAGACTTCATTGACCATAATAGTATCTTCGTTATTCGCATTTAATGATATATAAGGAGAGATATCAGCAATAAATTGAAATTGATTGGCTTTGTAATGAATCATATTAATGGATGTTAAGGAATCCCTATTATGAATAACTTGACTTGCTCTAATTTTGACTTTTGGTCGAATTTGATCAAATACAATTTTTCCGGTATTTTCAATATTTGTGAATTTGCGCCTTCGATGACTTACTTTGGGATAAGTACAAGGAACTCCATATTTGGAACACCAACTGCAAGCTGGAAGCTCTCTTCCACACCGAACTTTCCGCATTCGACACTTGTCACAAGAAACCCCGCTATATTCAATTGTGTCTGATTGCCCTGTATTTTTTAATGATGCAAACTCTTGAGTCATAGAGTGTTGATTCAAGAATAACTTCCTTGACCAGTTGGAATATTAAAGTAAAAGGATATAGGCGTATCAATTGCAATATTTATATACCAAGCAAGGTGTAAATACTTATTTTTGCTATTTCACTTTCAATATTAATCTTTAATATGGCTATTCACCCATTAATTATGCAAAACAGTACAGCCACCTCAATTTGATTTTATAGGTAGGATTTAATTAAAATAAAATTAAATAATAGAATTTTAATTAATGATAATTGGGTGGTTATAAAATAAACTGCGAAAATTGACTATGGATTACCCAAATCTTCCTACTTGTGTGTTTTTATTGTAAACAAAAATATTAAATTGACCGAAATAAAAATTTATTGATATCAGTCACATTATCAAAATAATTTTTATTTTATATATTCTAAACAATATCTTATACTGTTAAAAATTAATTATAATTCGTTCAAAAATATATATTAAATAAGCTTTCATTTAAGAATTATTTGGTGGAAACTTATAATATGGAATATATTTATATCATTTATAGACTTATGATTTCATTTAATATTATATCTAGTATATTATTTAGCATAATTTTATTTTTACAAAATTATATCATTATTAATATCCATAAACATTTTGAATTATGTAGATTATATTCATATATTATAATATTTCTATAATGAAATAAATCATATACAATCTTTATTACATTGATATTTATATAACTCATTCTATAATTTGAAAATCCTGTATTAATGTTTAATGTTTAATGTGATTTATGTATAAATTAATTGATATCTGGATCAAAGATTACTATTGACATGATAAACTATAAAATGCAATCAAAATTTTGCAATAATTACTGCAAAAATTGATAAGTTTTAAAATAAGAGAATGGCATTAATATGGAAAAATATAATAATTGATGCAACTAGAATATATAATATATATTAAAATTTAACCAAATTGGTCTATTATTGATATTGATGGATTCTATCTCTTACATTGTTACAATAAAGAAAATTATAAAGAATAAATTTTCAAAACAAATGAATTCTCTAAAATTTATTTTGACTATTCTAGCCAAAACACTGACTTTAATAATAACAGTCGAAGAAATGTATCGTTGGATAATCAATGAATTGTGTTTCAAGTATATAAACTATAAAAATATATAATGGAATAATATGTAATCTGCCTTTATTTGTATTCAATAATAATCTATCATATTATTGAAATTTTATAAAAATGATTTGACAACTATATCAGTATGAATTAATCAAATTGAACTAAATCTTTATACTGAATTTTTATTCTACAGGATATTTAGTTGTCATTAATAATTTTGGAATTTCTTTAAATTCTAATATTTTTTATTTTAAGAAATTATTTTCCTTTTTCAATTGATATCATATACTAATCAATTAACTATAAAAATATATTTAATCATTTTTTAATTATGTTAAAGTATCTGAAAACTTATAATAGGTTATTTATGGCTAAGCTTAGGAATTCTTTACCAAATTTAAACACTCTACATATACTGTTAAGACTGTTAATATATAGCTAAGCTCTAACTCTAGAGTTGAACTTCACCTAAAGTTTACCCCGAATTTAATCAAACTAAATTATATTTCTTAATTAGACACTTTGATTAATTTATTAATTGAATTTCTGAGTTCAATTACGGAAGAAAAATAATTTTCAAATAACTGCAAATACAATCTGCAACATTAACAGTATTAAATATCAATAGATTATATATTTGTTAGCAGTAAGATCTTATATTAATAATTAGAAGATATTTTATAAAAAATACTCTATTTAATAATATATACATTATTTTAATACAACCCTATTTAAGTAATTCTAATGATTAAGAAAGTAATTAATATATTTTTATTATTTTTTTTTCATAAATATATATTTTAATATTCCATTTTATATAAATCTTATTGTATTTTGGAATATTCCATTTAATCTTGAAAATATAATATAGGAGCGTGTAACAATCACATTTGATGTATCCAAAATAGAAAAAAAATTATTTGATTAAATTACAGCAAATTATATAAAAATATAATACGAATATCATTTAATTCAGATTAAATTTATTTTGAACCTTGATTTTTCATTCTAGTTTTAAAGTCAGTCCGAATTCGATTAAAAGTAATTATATAATATCGATATATTAAATTTCATAAAATATTTAATCAAAGAAAATATTAAATCATTTGATTTTTTTTAAACTAATCTTCAACATTATCATTTAATTAATTATAAACTAATCATAATTGTATTAATTCACATTATATTAAGATAAATTTTCAAATTCAAATATTTCAAAATTTACTGTTTATTAAATTTTAAAAAGCTAAATAATAATAGTAAATGAGATAATTATATATATAAGAATAAGATGAATTAAATATGAAAATTGATGATAAACTTTATAAAATTGGAAATATTATTCTTGTTTGTCAACTTGGGCATCAATTTTAGGCTCCTCGAGTTGAACAGGACTAAACCCTCTTTGTAAAGAATTAAAGATAGATCCAAAGAACATGGCTAGTAGTGTGCAAGTTAACATGATAACGTTATAGGGCATGGAAAAATCAGGTGTGCGCAATGGTACACTAATGGTATCAGTATAAATCCTAAATAAATTGAATTTAGTAATTAATATTGATGATAAAATGTTATCTCTTACTTAATAGAGTCTCTAGAGAGGAGTGTATTAGAATCTAAATCAAATAAGGTGACTGAGGCGCCTGGGATCATCATTCCTTTATTAGGATCTGGAGGGTATTCAGTATATCTTAACAGCGTCATGTCCATTTTGTATCTAATGGTAACTTTAGAATTAGCTGGTATTAAAAGTTGCCATTCCATGACGTTGGGACGAATTCTATTTTGACCAGGTTGATAAAATTGTTTTTCAACCACAGAAGTATCCAGAATTCCATTTATGGATATTTTTAAGGTATGAAGATATACTTTGAGATACCATGGGATTGTTTCTAGATAAATTGCACGCACCGGATTGGGATTATCATAGTTATCAAATTCAATAACCATACCAGTGTTTAATCCTTTGCGTTTGGTCATATATCTGTCAATTCTGAAATTTTGAAATGGACTGCCATTTTCCACATTTTTGTTGGGATGATTGATACTCAAATCGAGCTTGTTCAAAGTTTTTAGGTCATATAAAGCACGATTGTTGGTTAGATAATAAGATGGTGGTTGGGACAATTCTATTTCATTGGCTTGATGTAATATGACTTGACTAATTTTGCACACTGAGCATGGTTGATAAATGGAACGTTTGAAAAATGTATCAAATTTCCAATCTAATTAATATATATCGTTAAATTATATAAAAATAGGTTAAGTGATATCTTACTTTTAACATCAATACTAGATTTATCGAATACAACACTTAATTTTTGAGTTAGCATTAATCTTGATTTTTTCAATGTACACTCTAAATCCTATTAAGAATATTAGTTTACCATCAATATATAGCAAAATTAGCAAGCTATATACTTACACCACATAGCTGTCTCAGAGTAAGGCCCATTGACAAATAATTGGATTCGTAGATATCGTAAGAATGTAACAAAGTAGCAATACCATACTAAAAGATGAAAGAATTAATTTAAAATATAAAATAATTCAAAAAATATATTATAATTGCCTGATTTCTACAGGGTAGTAACTTGAGCCAAGGAGTCAAATTTTCAGTACAAGTGCTTTCCAAAGGTAAACTACCCATGATAGGAGATAGCTGCTGGGTGAGAAATTGGGTAGAATAGCTGAGGTTAGGAATAATAGAATTAGTAGTATCAACTTGATTTAAACTTGAACAAAAAATGCCTGATAAAGTATGACATAAACGTTTCCAATTTTCTTGAGTATCAATATCATTGAGTGAAGTGTGGTTGGCAGGATTGAAATAACTGTAAATTTGTAAACCAGAATTGGATATTGAAGTAGTATTCTTTGGTAAATTCCATAGTTTGTAATTCCATCTACCTCTAGTGAAAGTCAGGTGCAATTCTTTTAAATCTAACTGAAAGAATAATTGTCCTAAAGCTCTTGGTAATATCTGATAATCTACCAACAAAAAATATTAAAAATGACAATAATCGGAGTATGATATACTATATACCTTGTTTTTCAGGATTTGGAAATGGAACAATACTATTAAATTGAAAATCGAAAAGTGCATAGTTGTTAGGTAATTGATAGACATTTAAAACTTCATTTAAATTCCCATTATTTTTTGTACTAGTAACTGAGCTTACTAGTAATTGAATTGGTATTATAATTGAAGAGTAAATCTTCATTTTTGAGCTAAAATATTAATATTATTATAAATTATAAGTGTTTATGACTGAATGATTGAAAATATTAAATGCAGATAAAAATTATATTCGATTGGGTGACGTTGATAAATTGAATCTTTAAACATGTTTTCAATATTGTGGGATAATCAAATATAACAAATTGTGAAGGGTATTTTACCTCTTTAACTGAGATATAATAAATAAAATAAAATAATAGTATCAAAATACTGTTAATATTATAAATAATGGGATTTGGTCAACCTAGTAGTAATAATTCAAGTTTTAAACCTACACCACCTGCTAGAGGTAGTTTTCCTCTAGATCATGATGCCGAATGTAAACAATTTATGATAGAATATTTAAACTGCATCAAACAGAACAAAACTTTGACAGAGAATTGCAGAGAATACTCTATTAATTATTTAAAATGTAGAATGGAAAGGTAAAATCTTAATATAAATCAATTTACTCCATTTGTTCATTTAGTTATATATAGAGGCTTAATGGCTGAAGATGATTTATCAAACTTAGGGTTTACAAAAGAAGAAATAGAAAAAGCACCAAATCTTAATTTTAATAATTAATTTAGATTTAACAGAGTTTATTTATAATATATTGATTTATATTTATGAAAAAATAAAGGTATTATACTATTGATCAATATTCCCTTTATTTTTTATTAATCAATTTTTAGTAGAAAATTATTAATATTATTTTTATTAAACTTCGTTAAAAGATAATATTGCCAACATCTCTAATCATAGATATAATAGCTCGATATATTTTCACTCGTAAATAATAAAAATATAATTATATTGATATTTATTTATCTAAATGTTTTAAAATTATTCTTTCATTATTTATGGTTTATAGTATAGACTTTATATATTGATTAAGATGCTGTAATTTTGTATATATACAATATTAGATAATCTACATTTTTAAATTACTGCTATTAAGCAATTAGACCATTATGTTCATTAACATTATTTATTAAAAATACTAACAGATTGATTCTCACTTTGAGATTATTATCAACTTGGATTCAACCCATAATAATTTTGAACCATTTTTATTAGATCTATCATTTTAATCTTATTAATATTTAAAAATATATATAATTAATAAAACAAAATAATGTATAACAATTTATTTTTAGGCAATATATTCAATTAATCATATATCAATAGAAAATTTAGAAATATTGATTTTTTGGTATGTTGATTAAATACCTTTCAAGTTCAACAACCAATTACAAATAAAAATTTGAACTTGTGATATAAAATTTCTATAAGAATTTTCCTTCACTATATTTAATTTTCTAAATTGATTTTGATTAATTAGGAGAGAATACAATAATCACAAAGATTATTTATATATAGCATTTCAAATTAGGATTAAACAACGAATTTTTTTATTCAATAAAAATTTCTACTTTAATAAAATCTTTTTTACAATGATTTTCATAAATCATCATTCAATTTAATCAATTCCGTATATTAACCATAAAACAGGGATCTTAGTTTAGCTGATCTCTCCTCTTACTTTGCTAATAGTACCTTTAATAAATTCATTTCATCATTTGATTTGATTCATACTACATATTAATTCGAAAATCTAGAATACACTGATCTTCATAACTTGATGAAATCTAAGTTCGATTTAAAACTGACCTCAATAAAATACAATAATTAATTAGTGAAAATATCATTTTATTTAAAAAAAATACTTTAAAAGGAAAATAAGATTTATGGTCAATAGTATTCGAAAAATTATTTCAATAAGAATTCATTTATCTAAGATTAATTATACTAGCTATATATGTAAAATGGATAACAAATATAAATGTATTATGCAAGTAATAATATTTTGATAAATGTTCCATTTAATGTTTATATAAAGGTTTAATAGAGTAAAATATGAAGCCATCAACTGAATATTGTAAACGTTCAGATATGAAGTTATAATTATTTGGATTCGCTTATCATTCAAGCACCCCTATTCATCAATAACTAACTCATTTAGAGGTGAAAATAAATTCTATTACATGTATACAAGTATTTCTGGATTTAGTAAATAAAATGAATAAGTATGTAATCATTATAATGAAATCTATAAAGCGATGTTAATACTAAAAACTTTATACAAAAGAGTAAAAAAATTATTTAAATATTGAGTTGGTTTATGGATAAATAATTGGCTACATAAATTTGAATATTATTTAAGATAGGAATAAATAAGAAAGATATTATTCAATTCAATTGACTTATGCTTCAATTAGAAGATGCTATGCTCTATATTTATCACTTATCACTAACACATTCTAATCTAATATCATTCCAAATTTATTCAGTATTATCTAGTCTTTATAAAGAAAATTATCTTTTCTAATTCAAACTAAATATCATCAATAGATGATTCAATATTGCTCTTAAGAAATAATTCTTTCATATTAAACTATTAATATAAATTTAAACAATAAAAATATATTAAATATTTTATATCGTGATTAGCAAAATTATATAATCCAATTGGAATATTTTAGTGTTCATATAAATATTATTAATAATTTAACGTATAATTTTCAAAATCTTATTTTTATGAATTATAATTTTGAATTAATTATCTAATGGGTGATTAAAATTTAGAATTGATATAGATTTTATTTTACCCAATCAGATAAAAATATATTGTTTGATTATTACATTGATTGGATATGATGCCTTGTTCCTAATTTGGTTAATCATTCATTTCACACATTAATTAAATAACACTAAAATAAATAAATTTTATTTATTAATTATAACTAAATATAAATATTATATCAAGTAATATTAATTCATTTGATGCTAGCTACCTTCAAAATATAGATAAAGATTAAAATTTCAAATAATTTTACATCTTTTAAATTAAACTTTTAATTATTGTGATTTATCTAAAATAGTATTGCATATTTTTAAGAACAACCTTATCGAATGATAAAATGAAAAAATATATTAAAAGTTTAAAGTGAAAAGTTACGAATTTAATAAATCATCTGACTAAGTTTATCCTGTTCCTTACCACACATCTAAATTCTCATCCAATGAAATTCAACACCCACAATTGAATTGGCGCCAAAGAAACTAATTATTAATAGAAATATGAAATAGTGTAGTAAAGGTGTTTCCATTAGTAACTAGACTGAGTCATGTGTAAATTGGAATTAGTCAAAATTAGTAACTTACCAATCACAACCAATATACATTGTGACTTGTCTCTGAAACCTTCTATCTTAGCCGAAATGAGGGCTGACTTGGGATTCATTTGTTCCAAAGGCTCATTTATTCATCCTAATAAATCTTACAGGATCTTTGGCAATTAATATTTGGTGGTGATAACCAAATTATCATTATTCTTGTTTTACGATAATTTAACTTGTATTAGATCAACTGCATAGTATAAATCGGAAAACGGCGCTATTAGCAGGGGCTGATGTCGTCTCCCAAGCCAATTAAACACATGTCATTATTAATCACAACTGTTATGGGTAAAAGTGGTCCTTGGTGTTGGAATTTTAACCCTCAGTTCCGATCTTAGAGTTCTTATCCATGTGAACAAATTTTACCCAATATCAACAAATTAAAAGTAAGTTTTCTCATATAACAATTATTTCATTCATTACAAATCAAGTCCCTTTTATTACTAATTCTCAGTCTATGAGAAAGACAGGATGAATCGCAGTCTTGATGTGAACAAGGTTAAAGGGGAAGGATCTAGAATGGATGATTAATTACTAGCATTAGCCCATTTAAGGCATGGGCATTTCTTTGATTGTTTCTAGTTTGTAAGTTAATGATTAGTGAAATCTGTATGCTGTAATCAATTACACCAAATTATTATGGTTTGGTCAAAAATAGTCATTTAACTTACATCATAAATAATTTGCTATATGTTTGATATCAACTTGACACCTTTGGGTACTATGGCCAATAAAAATTAGGAAAAATAATTAAATAACACTCATTATTGTTGATATATAGACACTATTTATTATAGTAAATATTGAAAATATGAATATGTTGGCAGAAAATTTATACCTTAGAGGGTTAACTCGGGATTAGTTTAGGATTTATTAATTCAACCATTAAATAAACTGCTTAACTCACTATTTCAAGTAAAATCATATAAACTTTGGAGTTTTATATCAAACAATTTATGTGCTTTATCAACTTTGAACTATCCCTCAAACTTTAAAGGATGGATTAGGAATATTACTTATTTCAATACATTGGGTTAACCTCTTTTGCATATATATCTCAAAACAGCTAACCAACATGAGCCAATTTAACTTAACAAATCAGAACTTGAATCATTTAGACCAAGAAGTTTAATTTTCCATGATTTTGAATTCACTTTAGATTCATGAACATTTGTATGCTAGAGGTAATTAGTTATAATTAAGTTGGTGCTAATATCATTCTACTTCATAATCATATAACTTTAAGGTTACATTGTTCATGACTATTAGGATTACCTCATAGAAATATCTGCAATTAAGTTGTTATAGTATCAGATTGGTCATTTATAATTGGCTATAGTGTGTATCGAATGATCCAATAAATCTAATCATTTTAGTAGAATTTTGTTCTATAAATCAAGCTTTATGCGGTTGAAATAATATTATTTTGACCTAGAAATATATATAGAGCTGTTGCCAAAAAAGTAACACCAAGACCACATCTGAGAAGAAGATCCATTGTCATTCATAGTGATGAATCATTTCTAGATAAAAATGGTATGATGATAGATGATGTGTTGTAACAAATTGAAGATTGACCGAGTGTTGAGCAAAAAAATATTTCCAGATTATTTTGAAAATAAATTTCCGGTTTAATTATATCCACAAAAGATTAATTGTTAGTCATCTATTAACCGCCTATCACCTAATTTGGAAAATGAATTACGTTAGTTATTTTAAGTAATTTGAGCATTCAAGAAACATGATGCAATTCTTACTTAGGTAGCATGTGATTGGCTTAATCTAAAATGGTGGACATTGATTGGAAGTTTCAGAATTATTTGAAATTCAACTTATAAAATTGGATTAGAATGTTGGAGAAGGTAGGAGAAGGATGACGATAAGGAAGATATAATAATGATGAATTAGATTGGCTGCATTTGAAATATTAACCAATTAGAAATCCACAAATAAATGTGAATCAATATTAAAAAAACTCGCTCAGATTGGATAAATTAAGAGTAAATACTTGGATTGGGGATATAAATAAAGATCAAGGGAGCATACTTTCCCTTGTCCTTATTGGTTTTTAAAATTATTTTACTCTTGTCCCAACCTTTTCGCCTCTGGCTGGGTAATTCGAATATCGACCACCTGTACCTTACCTCGTCCTCTGTGCCTTTCCCGCACCAATCAACTAACTTATTAGTATTTGCACTCTCAACGCTTTTGTATTTTTATAATTGTAATTGGTAATGAAAGCTTAATCCTCAAACGATCTCTTATCAATAACCTCTACCAACTCACTTGAATTGTTAACACATAATATTGTATTCATTCGTCGTTCTGCTAAATATTTGTTTAATATCAATCTTCTTATTACTGTACCAACACCGATAATCCTTCACTTGTAGTTTATATTCCTCCTTTCAAATTTTTTTAATTTATTCTGTTACTAATCTGTTCAAACATGTACTCTTCATCATCCACTCGCTCTGACTATTCTACTTTTCAAAACTCCACTCCCAATTTCCCCTGGGGCCACTCTCTTGTTGACCCCAGTGGTGCTCGTTATCGTTTGATGGGAATGCTTGGACAAGGAACCTTTGCCACTGTTTACAAAGCCAAGAAAGACCAAGACTCTCGTATATATGCCATTAAAGTTATCAGTCGTGCTGACCTTGACGAAGAGACTCTTGAATCGCACCGCACTGAAGCTAAAATTCAAATGGAACTCGATCATCCTAACATTGTTAAAGCTTACTCAGCCTTCTTCAATGATGAATACTCCTATATCATCATGGAATACTGCCCTGGTATGGAATTGTTCGATTATATTACCGAACAAGCTTCCCTCTACAAGCGCGATGATCCTAACTATGAATCCAAGAAGCTTAAGGCTATTATGCCCATTTTCCTTCAAATCCTTGATGCTGTTGAATACATGCACTCTAAAAATGTCTATCACCGTGACTTGAAGCCCGAAAATGTTATTTTGCTTCCCGATGGGACTGTCAAGGTTACCGATTTTGGATTGGCTGTCCGCAAGGACATCTGTGATACCTTTGGCTGGGGTAGTCCCAGTTATATGAGCTTTGAAAGCCATTCTGACTCCCTCGATTATTACTCTGCTGAATTGTCCGATATCTGGACTTTGTGTATATTATTTTTGGTTTTGATGTACCATCGTCTTCCTTGGGCTAGTCCCACTCCTGACTGTGACGAATTTGTCGACTTTCAGAAGTTTGGATCCGATGTACTTGTCTATCAGTTGAAATGTAGTTATGAAATTGCTGACTTCTGTGCCGCTGAACTCCTGTGTCCCGAATACCGTCGTACCTCTATCAAACACTTCCGCAACTGGCTACTTGACCGTCTCCATTCTATTCCATCTGCTATCGACATCCCCACCTTTACTTCCAACCTTGAATCAGCTTTTGGTTTCATGAGTATTACTCCTGAAAACACTCCTCCTTTGGTCTTTGACGACCGCTCTAACTCTTTAGATGAAGGTCACGACAATGCCGATAGTGAAGATGAACACGACGATATTCATGATGAGGATCGCGATACCTTCAATGAAGACAATTTGATGAATCCAGGTCATGGTGCCATCTTTGAAATGTCCCTCGACGACTCTGCAGAATTTGACCAACAATCCTCCAAACACTCCCAATCTTCCTTTCGCAGATCTGCCGAATCTGTCAACCGCAGCATCAGTGTTTCCAGCAACCTTCATGAGTCTTACTACATTCAACAGCGCGACCAGTATCGCTACTAAAACTACTCCTCTCTCAATACTAACTACTAACCAACCACACTAACCACTAACCACTAACCACAACAACTAAACTTGAGAATTGACTTGGTGAAATTTGAATATTGCAATCACAATTGCTTAAATTTTTCAACGTGCTAGATTTAGACTAGAGTTTGATTTGTTTCTCGGTTTCAATAATATACCTGAGCCGGGCATATATTTTGCATTGTTTAAAAATACAAGCTCTTGATTATTGTCTTATCTTATTTCATCAAATAAATTCCATTCTCTCCTCTAAACTTTGTGAATTTTTCATACTGTTGATCTACAAACATACTGGAGTCATACACAATTCATTTGATGATTGACCAATTATCAAAATTCAGCTTACATGAGTTGCAATTTTATATTTTGCAAAATGATTCGCTCAATATGAGACTAAAATATTAAAATAGAATTAATTAATGAAACAAGAGTGAATTGAGCATGCAATTGATTCGATTAATTGGAGAATAAAAATCAAATTGCCAATAAAGCTTCATTGTTTAACTTTAAAAATTTAATAAACTATTAGCTATTTGACTTACACTTAAAAAAGTTAATATTCATCAACATTATAATAATCATACAATATCAAACATATAGATAGTACATCTATTTCAGCTAATATAATTCACTTTAAATCTCAGAAGTCATTTATAATAATAAATTATAACCGGTTTATTTATATTATATTAAAAGATGGTTTTAAATTTTGATTTTCATTTAGTCAAGGGGTTAATTGATAGATGGAAAATTGAATCATTTATCATACAGTATTTACAATTTAACAAAATATGAATCATTATTAATTCCAGTACAAATTTATAATCTAACAACAAAGACCTTTGAATTACTAAAATTTTATCATGAACTCAAAGTTTTTTATTGAGTAAATTTAATTTTCAACTTATATTTGCATGTTTAACTCCTGAATCTCACCTTTTCAGTGACTGAATTCAAAAAATTATAATATTTACATTATTTTATTAGTTCAAAAAAATATTTAGGTGAACTAAGTTTCCACTAAGTATGAGATGTTAAATAAATCAATTAAATTTTCGTGAATGTTTGTTAAGCGATAGGCTAAACTGGCGAGGGTTAGAGTGGGCACATCGGCCATGTCGGGGGCCGAGAAAGCCTCAAGGACAACCCGGACCAAGCAAAGTGCATATATAACTATCTGGGTGGTCAGCATGGTGCGAAGGAATGGAGTGTATGCCACAATTCGGAGGTCTACAGTGATGAGATGGCCCAAAGTGATGGTGGTCAAAACAGATGCGCACAATTACTATCTTAGGTTAGGAAAGGAGTTTAATTATCTTATAGGATGACAACTGAGTTAGTGAGCCAAGCTTGGCCAAAGGAAAGATCCAGCAACTGCATGGTTATGAAGCTGTTTTCATTTATTGAGAGCTTATGGCCTCATAGGTGTAGATGTCACTATGGTTCCCAATCCATCTCTTCAACTAGTTTTGGCGACGGCTTATCGCCATTGCGAGATGATGTGACGGGAGGCCCAGTCGACGCCCCTGACAGTATTCTTGGATTTCCCACCTTGCTATTTTGCTTACTATTATTATACAATCAAAATAAAGTTAAAAAGAATAACCAAAAAAGGAAATGAATAGACTAATTTTGACCCTTAACCATGTGCATAATTATTTAATATGCATTATATTAAATATTGATTTTTCTAATAACATGCAATCTATCTAGCTTTAATAATATATTACAAATCACAAAAAAATCAATTTAAGAATGTTTTTATAATCGTATTAGATCTACAAATATGTTTTGTTGAAATTACATAAACGTTTCATTTCAACTACCTAAAGAAGACTATTAAAGCAAGGCCTATAATTTTTCATTGGGTGATTTCTATTTGAAACTTCAATATGTATTTCATCAAAAATTTTATTCAATAGAAATGATAAACTGTTTAATATGATTTGATAGTATGTAGATTGACAAATCATTGAATTTTTTAAAGATTAACTTCACAGACCAAATGCTATCATAACAATTATAACAAAAATAATGTCTAAAATAAATTCTATAGTTTTGTTGTTGAATTAATTGTTAGGATATTTTTTACACCGAATCATGGGGAAATTTCTAACTCATTAACGTTAAATTTTAATGTGAATTGTTTTATTAACAAATATTGGACCTGAATAGAGTGTAAATACTTTATGAATTGATAAAATAACAAGGTTAAGGTAATTGATACAACTAAAGATCTTTAACATTATATTTTGTTTAATTGGTTGTTTAAAAATTCGAGTTATTAATTAATAAAATTTTATTTATACAACTGTGTCTTAGACAAATTTTCATTGTCAATCGTGTGGAGATGAGGCAATTATAAATTTATTTATAATGGTTTTAATAGAATTTGGAATATATTTGGTTTATAAAAAATCAAGTAATGATTCCTAAATTTTAATTTTTTTTTAATTATAACTAATATCATTTATTCCATTTCATGTGTTATAAAAAATAGGTAAATCTATAATTAGTTCAAAAAATACTTGAAAGTATTACCTCAACTAGTTTTATTATACCGAACATAAATTTACTAATTATATAATGTTAACCTTAAATTGAAGAATTTTACTAATTGTTTCGTAGGATTAATTGAAAATGAGAAAATTTTAGCTAATTATATTATAATATTTACTTCAAATTAGTCAAACTAATCATGTGATCTTTTTTATTATATTCATCAAAATATCAAATGATATATTTTAAAAGATATCATGCAATATTAAATCAAATAATGTTAGTTGTACATATTTGTAAAATATTGTCAATATTTTGAGACTTATGAGTTTAAATGACTCACAGCATTCAACCAAAGATGATCTAATTTTGTGATTCTATGTTTTCAGAATTTCAAGGATTGGAATCAATATATTTTTCATCACTTAAAATCAATTGAAAATTTTTAGATTTTCAGCAAGTGTAAACATACCTTAGCAGCTATTTAATTGATTTTTCCTTCTGTTCTTCAAGTTCATATAGCACTAACGATGTCTAAAAATTTGATTTTAATACATTTATAAAAGTATTTTATTCTGTTTTTGCAATAAAGTGTATCTTTTGATATCGAAAATTAGTTATAATTGGAGTTTTGGTTAGGTAATATTAAAATTAGTTGATTATTCACCACAATTCTTGGTCTACTTAATCTTGATCAATCCTTTGCGGATCCTTCACCATTACCAAATATATCTATTTATAAACTCTCTTTTGCCCTATTGAATTTTAACTATTAATTTAAATTACTACAGCATACTTTTGTTTGTGACAACCTCCTAATTTAAAATTTACAAGTATTGTATATAAATTTGAATATTCAAACTAGCCATTAGATGAGTTAAATAATTAAATATATATTCAAATTAAATTATATGATTGAGTATTGATATATTTGGTCCCATGATTATAAACTATATTATTGAGCTGATTGCTTTATTATAACTAGTTTACAGAATTCCAAAAATTATTTAAACATCCTATTTGAATATTGAAAAAAACATTAATTGGTTATTAACTTTAAATAATTATAATTCCTAAAAATTTCCTTTGGTTTTGATTATATAAATGAATATTCATTCAAGTCCTAGATAAATTATTATCTGTATTATAGAATATTGGGATATTATTTTATAATAATATTAAATTTTAAGTTATATTAATTTAAATGAAAAATTCTGAATATATTTCCATTTCAAAAATATAAGTTGGAATTTTTTTCCAATAGTTTTAAATATTATAATAAAACCAAAACAAATTATCATAAATATATAT
>JNEM01008149.1:0-17707 GCA_000697335.1 Conidiobolus incongruus B7586 | reverse complement strand
TTGCTGATATACTTGTAATGATTTAGTCATGGGTTGCTTTCCTTGTTTAAACTTTTCAACAAAAGTAACCAATTTCTCAACAGTATCATTGTCATAAATATCAGTTACTTTTAGTTCCAAATTGGATATTTTTGATTTGAGAAGATTTCTGAATCTCATTGCTGATAATGAGTCCATTCCATTGTTAAAGAAGCTATCATTGTTGCCAATGACTTTATCGATGCTAGTTCTTAAACAAGATTCAATAATGTATTGGATACTACCGCCTTGAACAGTGTTATTACTGTTGTAATCACGAGATTCATCACTCACAAAACCAGATTCCATTTTCTCCACAACTTTTTTCACTTCATCTTCAAACATCTTAGCACATTTGGCTCTCATTAAATTACCTTTCATTGTGACTGGTAATTTCTTTTCGGAATTCATAGGCAAATAGTAAATCATTTCTTCATAAATTCGGGAGTGTGAAGGAGCAGATTCGTTAGCAGATTTAACATATGTCTTGATAGATGCAATGACAGTTGGTAAGGAAGCTGATAGAACCTCATTAGCATCCAATTGAATCAAAAGAGTATTCATTTGTTGACCAGTTCCTAGAATAGCACATCTATCTACAAATGGACAGCGATTGATCTTATCTTCCATTGGGATTGGATTGGTTTTTTCGCCATTTACATGGATAATGGTATCATCAGATCTTGAAAGATAATTCAATAAGAGAGGATTTTGACTAATGACTTGGAATAAGTCCTTGGTAGGATAGTTTCCTTCTTCATCTCTATTTTGAACACATGCAAGGCAAGGATCATCTTTCAGAACCACTAACTCTACTATGTTATTCCCCCAATATTTAAGTTTATATTGTAAACCTTCGACAGGAGTCAATGGGATCAAATATTCGCTGTTTCTATCTGGCATGCATCTTGTTAACATACCACACTCAGTAGCTCCATATATTGAAATAGGAGTGATTCCATTATCAAATAAAGTTTGGATCATAAGTTTAGGAAGCTGGGCACCACTATATCTCATAAATTCAACAGATTTCAGAATGTCCCATCCTTCAGATTGAGATACATGACCACAGTATTCTATGAGTTCTTTGACCATTAGAGGTAAAATCAATAGAACTTTAGGAGACAATTGTTGAACCAAATCTAATATCATCTTAGATGAAAAATGACCTCCGGGTCTCATATCTGGAGACAAAATCATAGATTTAATTTGATATATATTCGCAATTATCAAATTTGCAACCCCTGAAGCGTGAAATAATGGGAAAAAGCCTAACTCTTTACGGTTTAAAGGTAATCTTTCTAAACTTGCTCTGTGTCCAGAGTTGAAGCATACTCGATTTAATTGAGAAACCAATTTTGGATATGAGGTAGAGCCAGAGGAATGGAGGGTGAAAGCTACATTATCAAGTTCTTTGTCTTGAGGTTCAAGAGGAATCAAGAGTTGATATTCAGCAGGAGAAAGACACTGTGGGAATTCAGCAATCCATTTGGGAACCAATACCAAGTCTGGGATCTCTTTTTGGATTTCTTGAACCTTATCTTCAAAATAATCTTGATAAATGAGAGCTCGAGAATTAGATTCTTTTAAAAGATGAATGGTTGCTTCAAGAGAGTTACGAGGTGACAAGAGTACAGGAGCAACATTTATGCTCATTAAACCCATCATGTTCCATAAATAATGAGAATCGGAATAGGATAATAGACCAACATTTCTACCATTTGAAAAGTTGATTTGATTCAACATTTCATACAAATATTTAGCAGAATTAGATGTAATATAATAGAATTGTTCATAGTCAATATCGATGTACTTTCCATTGGGGTTAATCGAGATTGCAGGATATTGTACATTTTTTCCTAAGATAGCGTTCTATTGAACCAAGTCCACAAATCGTCCAGTAGATGAAAATTTGATAGATGTCATATTTGTATTATTGTATATTTGAATTGTTCTGATTGGCAATATAAAACTTTGAAGGACTTTTATACTAATCAATCTACGTATTCTTTTATCTTAATGCATATTAATTTTGGAATAAGAAGTCACCAAATTAAATTTCATACTATTATTCGGTTAAATTTATAACCGACAACTTTATTAGAAATTTTAAAATTTAAACAAAGTATTATTAAAATTGTAAAACACCAACTTTTACTTCAACTCAATAGTAAACCTATCCAAGTTACAATTTTCGGGATATTTTATATCATACACTATTATAAAACACTTTTTTCTTTTAAATAATGATTACGTTTTTTATAAATTTATATTATAAGTACAATATTAATTAAACATCAAAAAATAGGGTCATTAATCATTGTAAAGGTATTGTGTGATTATATTATTTATATAATATATGTCAATTATTTTATATTAATTTAGAAGCTAAATTGACCAATTTTCATTATAATACTGCTTTTTTATTTTTAATTAAGTATATTAAAATCGGTATTTCATACAATTTCAATTTTTTCAAATGTGAATAAAAAAAATGTTTGATTGTAATATTTTCCTCATATTCAAGGGAAATTAAAAATTGATGCATTTATTCTTAGCACCACTCTTTCGTCAAAATTCGGTGGATAAAATAATTTATCGACTATTTAAGGGTATTGTGGCTTTTGACTTGAAGATCATTAAATAATTATCTGAAATTCATTTGATGTCAGAAGTTTATGGAGATCATAGATCATATTAATTAAATCTATAGATTATACATTAGCCTAATTAATAACTCTTATATATGAATAGATAAAAGGCAAATCAAATCATCCGCCAGATTCATCAGATTATTATTCAATCTGCAATACTATACACTGATTAACCTTTAGCATTTGGTTTAGTTTGAAGGGAAAACAATATAATCCTGTTTCAAACCACTTAAATAATAAATATTGATAGTTATATACATATCAATTAATGAGCTGATTGAATAGAATTTTTAAAAAACTATTCTTGATAAAAAATTTTAATTTAACACATTAATAAAGAATTTTTTGAAATTTCGGTGATCCAGATATAGTAGAATTGAAATCATAAATGTTGATTGTGATTAATTACTTGAATTTAAATCGATTTTAAAAAATAATACTAAAATATCAGGTTAATTCTTTTATACGAGAATTAAATTGAATAATGATATTAATGGCAAATGAAATATAGGATTTCATAATTACATAATAACAATCACTAATATCTTATAATCTATAAACTTTCAATACTCGAACATTATATTTCAGTATACAAAATGTATTTACAATCGTCATCCTTCCATTAATATAGTAATAATTAACATTAATTTTAAGACAATTATTTGAATCCAATTGTTATTATATATTTGTTAAATATATTAAATGATCCATTCTAAATAGTCCATTGAATCTGATTACTTAAAAACTCAATTTTGTTAAAAAATTTTTAATTTTTGACTATCAAGTCTTAATAAAAATAATATTTAAATGAAGCTTAAAAATATCCATAAAGAGAAAATAATAAATTTCTCATAATTCAAAAAATGTGCCGTGATTTTATTGAAAAATTTAAATTAATTTAAATAAACTAATTAATTGTTTACAATGTTATTTAAATATATGAGCTAATAAAAACTTTTTACTTATTGGTTAAAATTAGTTTATTCTTAGCATGTTTAATAATAATCTGAATAATATTAAAGCTTGTCAAAGGTACAGATAACATATTTAGCCGAGATTATTGGAAAAAGTTAAATTGAACCTTCTGATTTCATAAGCGGTAAATAATGAACATTTCTAGTCAAAGTAATCAATAGTAAAAGGGTCTGAGATTGGTTTAATATCTCAACATTAGCACTTAGAAGTTAAAAAAATATGAAATTTGTAAAACATACATCTACTAGACAATTTGAGGACTTGGTTAAAGATAACACTATCCCAGGACAAAATGTACAATATCCTGCAATCTCGATTAACCCCAATGGAAAGTACATCGATATTGACTATGAACAATTCTATTATATTACATCTAATTCTGCTAAATATTTTTATGAAATGTTGAATCAAATCAACTTTTCAAATGGTAGAAATGTTGGTCTATTATCCTATTCCGATTCTCATTATTTATGGAATATGATGGGTTTAATGAGCATAAATGTTGCTCCTGTACTCTTGTCACCTCGTAACTCTCTTGAAGCAGCCATTCATCTTTTAAAAGAATCTAATTCTCGAGCTCTCATTTATCAAGATTATTTTGAAGATAAGGTTCAAGAAATCCAAAAAGAGATCCCAGACTTGGTATTGGTTCCCAAATGGATTGCTGAATTCCCACAGTGTCTTTCTCCTTCTGAATATCAGCTCTTGATTTCTCTTGAATCTCAAGAAAAGGAACTACATGCTGTTGGTTACATGCTGCATTCAGCTTGTTTCACATCTTTTCCCAAGTTAGTTCCACATTTGAATCGAGTAGTTCAATATTTAGAAATCGACAAGTCATACAGCAATCAGATGGTAAAGTTAAAGAATTTACTTCAATCCATTATTTCATGTTGCATGAGTCTTTGCAATAGCGGTTCCCAATATATATAGAAAAATAAGTAATTTTATCTTCAGATGTTGGCCCAGGGAGCCATTATCCCTCTAAAATGATATTGAGTTCAATTCAACAGACTTCACTTCAAGCTATTTGGATATCACCATGAATTGCGATCATGTTGTTCAATCACAAGAATGGAATATTTTCAAAACTATGGATTTTGTTGAATTCAATGATGTTCAGCTTTCCAAGAGGATAATTCAATCTATATTCGAAAATGGAACAACCTCTCTTTTCATGTTTTGCACCGCAGAGTGTGGAGTGATAATGAAATGCTACTCTGACAGAAACAACGAGCATTTAATCCCATTCACGCCTTTAGATGGGTTGCAGTATAGATTTAAAGATTGGGGGAATGATTTAGTGAAATTGATTATTTTAACAGAAGTTCCTTCCCTTGCTTGTGACCAAGATTTGGATGAAGATGGGGAATACCATACGAAGGATATGTTTCAAATTATTGGTCATAATCCTTTACTTGTGAATTACCTCTTGAGAACAGATCATAGTATTGTACATATAAATGAAGAAAAAACCAATCCAATCACAATGGAAGATAAGATCAATCGCTGTTCATTTGTAGACAGATGCCCTATTCTAGGAACTGGTCAACAAATGAACACCATGCTTATTCGATTAGATATCAATAACGTTCTCTCATCTCCTTTGGCAACAGTAATATCGACAGTCAAATCCTATGTCAAAGCTGCCAACGAATCCGCCCCTTCGCACTCCTGAATTTATGAAGAAATGATTTACTATTTGCCTATGAATTCCGAAAAGAAATTACCAGTCACAATAAAATGAAATTTAACGAGAAGCAGATGCGCCAAAATGTTTGAACAAGCAAAACAAATTGTCGAAAATATGGAATCCGGGTATAGCACTGATGAATCGCATGAACTCAACAACAATTCTTTTCGAAAGGGTAGCATCGAATTTATTGTTAGATCATGTCTGAGATCAACCATTAATAAAATTATTGGCAACAATGATAGCTTCTTTAACAATGGAATGGACTCATTATCAGCAATGAGATTCAGAAATCTTCTCAAATCAAAAATATCCAATTTGGAACTAAAAGTAACTGATATTTATGACAATGATACTGTTGAGAAATTGGTTACTTTTGTTGAAAAGTTTAAACAAGGAAAGCAACCCATGACTAAATCATTACAAGTATATCAGCAACAAGTTGACGAATATATTGCTAGATACTCTGATTTAGGACTCGAAAAACCTCAAGCCAAATCACTTCCTACTGATGATTTCCACATTGTCATCACTGGTGCTAATGGTTCATTGGGATCATTTATGATTAAGAACTTGGTTCAACAATCTAAGGTATCGAAAGTATATGCTATGATCAGAGCTAAAGACGATAATGAAGCCAAGAAGAAGCTTGAAAGTAGCTTTTCACAACGTTTCATTTCAATCGAACCGTATCATGCCAGTAAAATTGTCCCACTTGCGGCCAGATTGCATGAAGATCAATTGGGCCTTACCAAAGAAACTTATGATTTACTTCTTTCTAATCTGACTCATGTTCACCATGTTGGATGGACAATGAACTTTTTGAAGGGTTTAGACGCCTTTGATGACTGTATTGCTGCTTCCAAGAACCTCATGAAGCTCTCAGTCTTATCTCAACGAAAAGTAATTTATAATTTGGTATCGACTATTGGTGCGACTTTCCCCACTGCTCCACATGATATTGAAGCCATTCCTGAAACTAAGCTCAGTACCAAACTTGTTAATGTTGCCACTTGCAACGGTTATAACCTTTCTAAATTAGTCACCGAAACTGTTGCTCAAGTATGGTCTCAACAATATGATATTCCTTTACATATCCATCGTGTTGGTCAGATCTCAGGGGATACTATAAATGGGGCTTGGAACATTACTGAATATTTCCCATTGTTGGTCAAAGGGATCCAAATTATGAAGATGTGCCCTGATATATTAGACTCTACTGTCACTTGGATTCCTGTGAATACTGCAGCCGATGCTATTATTGAGATTGGAAGTCAAGATCAAACCACTCAAAACTCATTTGCTCATATTATCAATCCTTTACAATATTATTGGAAGATTATTTACAATGCTCTTAAAACATATGGAATGGAATTCCAAGTTGTACCAGTTCAAGAGTTCATCACCCAGCTTAAAACCAACCCAAAATTCCAAAATGCAGATGATAATCCTGCTGCCACTTTAACTGATTTCTTTGATAATGTCTTCTTGTCAGGTCATGGCACTAGAAACCGAATTGACTAAATTATCTTCCCCATCCATTGTTAAATGTCCTGCTTTAAACAGTGATCTAATGATGAAATATTTTAATTTCTGTGAATCTCAATATTTCATAATTAATAATTTTTGGTTTCAGATTTTTAGCTACTAAGGAAATTTCAATTATAAAATAAATACATATACATTTTTATCATTTATTTCATTAATTTTTTAAATGATTTTAAATATTACCTAAAGAAAGTAACATAATGTTGACTTGTTAAGTTGAGTGCTGGTTTGAGGGGATTATATACATTATTAATCTCTGAATTACCCTGATTCTCTATATTTTGCAGCCAAAATAAAGTCATATTTTATTAATTTCAATATACATTATTAGACAAAATTATTAGGATTAGTAACAAAGATGGATCTTTATTAAATGATGATCAAATTCAATATATATCTTTAGAAAAATACAAATTCTCTCATTATATTAACATTAAATTCTTACGATTCCTGAAATAATATTAAATAAACAAATCCTCAATAATAACATAGTAAAATAACTGATTAACTAAATTTTTCACCAATAACTTAACATATATTAATAAACATATACTAATAGGAAATATAATCAATAAATAAAAACATGATATAAATTGAAAAGTAGAAAATAACTTAAAATCTAAATAAAACTAGAATATATATTCACTTATATTATATCTATTTATTAATTAAAAATAATATACAAAACCACTAATCCAGAGTGAAAATCAACATCAGAGATCCATTTTCAAGAGTGAGAATATAAGTATAAAGAATGATTGCAAATCAGCGAAAGAGATTGAAAATAAAGAAAGGGGAGGAGAAAGTTAAAATATAATAAATTTGTTAGTATAAAAAGGTGAGAAATATTAAAAATATGTTTTAAATAATTACAATTTTTAAAATAAATGAACAAATACTGGGTGCAATGACTGCTGACGGCAGGAGAAGGCACTTAAATCTGGCTGACAAAATT
This sequence comes from Conidiobolus incongruus B7586, assembly GCA_000697335.1. Taxonomy (NCBI): domain Eukaryota; kingdom Fungi; phylum Entomophthoromycota; class Entomophthoromycetes; order Entomophthorales; family Conidiobolaceae; genus Conidiobolus; species Conidiobolus incongruus. Next base: position 9,864 of record JNEM01008149.1, on the reverse strand, counting down.
CACCTGTCACTCAAATCCTCTCCAAATTAAACATCTACACAACTCAAAACCGACTAATGCACAAGTCTCAAATTCAAAAGAGAAAGGTATATATATACATTGAAGTGAAAGTATTCATATAATCAAGGAAACGGAGCTCAACGATCCAAATAGATAGGTATATGAAGGAAACGAAGCAATAAAGAATGGCCCAAGTCATAATATAACGGAACATAAAAGCATTAAAGAGTGAAATCGAGAAGAGAGATTGAGTAGATCCAAGACAGAGGGAAATGAGATCGTGAAAAGCCCAAGACGATCAACCCACAAGCCTGACTCAGGCTTACGATCAAAGCACTCAGTATAAGGATGAAAGGTTGAGGGTAAAGAATGAATCAAGCACTCTATTTATAGCCAATTATTATCAATTATAAATAATATTTTAATATACAATTAATAACATTTTGGATCATATTTTTAATATTCATTCATTTTATTAGGAAATATGAATTTATAATATTTGATTTTGATTGGTTAAAAAAAGTAATGAGTTATTTATTTATTCAAAGTGGCTTATCAAAATTATAAATTATTTATTTATTTTATTTTTCATATATGATTAGTTAACAAATCATATAAAAATAAAAATTTATCAATTATATCATAACGGTATAACTAAGATGAAATTTATATATTAAAACTATTAATATACTTTGTGATTATTCAAAATTTATAATATTTCATAGATTTGATTCAGACAATTATATTAGTAATGTTTTAGATAATTATACTCTTGAAGTATTAAATTGTTCTAAAATATGCATTGTAATTTTAGATATTTTGGTTTTGATAAACAAATCTTATAGAGCTATTATTTGGAAAAGATAATCAAAATATATTTTATCTTATTTAAAATAATTTATATATTCTAATATAGATTATGTATTCTATATTTAATTTGTAAAATTTCAAATCATTTTTTTCTAGATATTGTCTATAAAAAACAGTGAAAAATATATTCGAATATTTATTCTTAATTAAAAATAATGTAAATTATTTATTCATTAAAAACAAAATATTATATTAAAATTCATGTATAATAACTTTTAATTTGCTTATGGTTTTAATGTTATAATTTTATTTAAATTCAATACTATTAAATAGAAAAATTATATTATTATAAATTTTATTTAAATATTGAAAATTATATAATATCATATATTTTATCAGTTAATAAGAATATTGATTATTAAAATAAGTAAATTCATTTAAATATAAATTTATTAAAAATTAATAATGTTAAAAAAGTAAAGAACATTATAAAATAATCTATATTAAATGCAAGGTAATTGAAAAAATTATAATATTATCCAGTTTGATTTAATTATAGATATTGAAAAATATATATTATCAAATAATTTATCAATTAACACGAATACTAAATATTAAAATATGTAAATTAATTTAACTATTTTAAAAATTAATAAAATTAATAAGAATATTATAAAACGATCAATCTAAAATAAATAAAATTTAATTTTTTTTGTATTCAGATATCATATTGTTTAAATTTGAATGTAGTAATTTCTCTGAATTAATAATACGTATTAAATTTAAAAGTATATTATCAATAATAAAACATCTGATAAATCAGATAATTTTATTTCAAAATGCAATATTAACAGAAATTATATCAAATTTTAATAAAATATATATTTTTGAAAATAATTATAAATATATTGTCTTTGAAATTGAATTAATATTGAAAAAATAATTTTCTAATATATTTTTATATAAAGTTTTATATATAAACTATAGAATATTCTGATAAATGATTCAAATGAGTTAATATATGAATCACTTCAATAAATTTATTTAATATTTAAAAATCTGATGACTCAGCAAAATCAATATATATTCTTAATTTACGCTGAGTAATTTTTTGGGATTAAATATCAATAGATAACTGATCTTCTTGAGGAATATCTTCCAATTTATCTACCATATAAGTGTTATATTGCAAATTTTTATTTGGATTGTAATAAATGCAACACTCAAAAGTTATTTTTTAGAATGGTCTTGTAAAATTAATTTCATTTCCACAACCAAATAGATATCTACTTTAAAAGCTATCTTAGTAACTATTGCAGGGATGGAAGAGGAGTGAATATACTGCAGTATTGCTTCTCAGTTAAGTTTATAATCCTTGCAAATCCAAGTTGATTTAGTTAAAGAACTTTAAAATTATAATAATATTACCTTGAATTTGAAGTAATGGGAAATTTTTTAATTTCTGATTTTTCAAAAATATTATTAGTTTGAAATAAATAAATATATACAAAGTTAATAGGAAATTATATTTTTCTAATATATATATATATATATATATTATAATAATCTTTTTAATTAAAAAATTAATTTTTTAAAATTAGTTGTTTAATTTAATTATATTTAAATTAAATAATAATCATCAAAAGTTTTTTATTTTAATATTAGTAAAACTTAACTATAAACCCTTTAAAATTATTTAAAATTTACAAGCAGCTTTTAATAATAAAGTATTATCTAAATTAACAATTTATCACTAGGTAAATTATTTTAAGGTTAAAAGAGAAATTATTTAAAACCTATTAAAATTTAAAAGATTAACTTCAACTATTACTCTTTTAATTATTAATACAGTGAAAAAATATATTAAAAAGCACTTTTTTATTTTAGTAAAAGAATTATCTAAGCATTTTAATATTAGTTTTATAAGTATTTTATATATATTAAAGTTTAAACTCAAATTAATAAATAAAAATATAAAATAGATATTTTATAACTTAACTAAAATTTAAAAAAAAGCTAGAGTAATTAATATTAAATAAAATTTACTAAAGTATTACTAGAAGCTTAAACTTTTATAGTAAATAATTACAATTGATGAATCTTAAATCTCTATGTATAATTTTTTATTAAAACACAAATCAAAATGTTAGATTAAATTAAATTAACCCCTTTTATAAATCCCTTTAAATAAACATTTTGTTAATAAACAAATGTTAATTATTATAATAAATTATAATGATATATGCTATATTTATTTAATTTTTAAAGGAAAATCAATCAATAGTAAGTTTTATATTGTTTTTTTAAATATAAGTATTTTTAATTAGTATTCTCAATATAATTTAAGAAAACTTATTATTTTTCATAATAATTGTAAAATACATAAAGTTGTAAAAAACTTTCTAATTAAAAATAACTAGAAAAAACTACTATATCTAATATACTCTTTAGATTATAACCTATGTAATTATAATTACTTTAGGTAATTAAAAAACCAGCTTATAAGAAAGAAAATTTCTACAGGAAAATTTAATTGATTTGTAAAATATCAAATTTTAATCTTTAATAAAAAGAATTATTTTTTAAGTGTTAAATCTTTGTTAAAAGTATAACAAAAAGTTATTAATAATAAAAGAAACTATTAAAATTATATTATATTTTTATTTTTATATATTATATATTAAAATATTTATTTATTTTAAATCACAAAAAATTCCCATTATTAAAAATACAGAGTAATAATTATGCACAAGGTTGTAGAGTGAATTTCTATGATCAATAGTCATAATTATCTCATATTCAGAATGTGAATAATAGATTGTAAAATCACTAAATATACCAACATTACATTTCACCTTCTTATGAAAACAATGGTATATATTAGTATCCTTGATCATGGTATTTATTATCTTATTTTCAATATTGTATGGTAACTTCTTGGATTTAAAGTTAAAAATTTTTGCAATAGGATGTACTTGGTGAAATGTTTTATTGTTCTTGATACCCTCTAATGACACATCGCTGGCTTTATTTGAGTGAATGATAGTAAATCCATGGGAAGCTTTGAATATATTAGCAATACCAGTCATAGCTCGAGTTCAGTACTCATTTTTTGCTCCTTAGTTAATTGATCATCCTGAAAAAAATAAAATTGAATAAGATATTCAAATCATTGAGAATTGTAATCATTCGATTTTCATGCTCAGTTGAACAAGTAGAGTAGAGAATAATTACTGTGTCTAATGAAATATTTTTTCTCAGGTACTGATGTAGTTCGTCAATGGTGTACTCTCTCAGATTGGTATCATTTTCAGAGCTGAGCAGAATTCATGGTGAATTGTGCCATTGAAGCAAGTTACATAACTTGTCAATAGTTGACCGAGTACAAAGGGCATTTTTTTGGGGGTGGTGATGCCAATAACGTATGCTCAATATCACATACAATGATTATGGCAAATTTTTCGATCATTATAGTTTTTTTGATAAAGGGATTTTAAACGTTTCAATTGTTTACTTAAAGCACTCATAATAATTCTCAATTGATAATAAAAAAGGTAAAATTAATCAATTTTAGTTGATATTTATAATTATATTTACATCACATTTATCAAGTGTTTAGTTACTGAAGTATTAATATTTTGTGTAACTCACATTGATCAAAAAAACTCATTATTCTTATTGATTTGCAACACTAATCAATATTAAAACGATTATTTAATAAATTAAAATATACACTAATTTGTCAAATTTAATATATAATTGAGCTATTCAAAAAAATTATAATATAATTTAGAAATTTAATTATAAAAAGAGATATAATTCAATAAAAAGTATATAAATTATTTCCCTTAATATTAATTTATATTTATTAGCGATTTTATCACTTGAAAATTAAAAATGCGTTGAATCATTCCTAGTTACATTAATATGTTTTATGGATATTAAGTATCAGATCAATAAGTTAAATTTCTTCCATTTAAAAACAGATTCACTGATATACTACTTTATCAACATCCAATAAAATTATTATTTTACAATTCAACTCAAATTGACTATTATGTATTATTTTGATATATTAACATTCATGCACTAATTTTTTAAATATCAATTAAAATGTATAAATTACTTTATCAACCAAAAGTGATATTTATATTTCATTAAATATAATCTTAGCTTAATCAAAGTGCTAAAATAAAACAAAAATGGTTAATCATTTAAACTAATAACATATCAAATTATATATCTCATTAAAACTATTTTATTAATAAATAATTAATTGTACTGGTTTATTACTAGGCTATATTGGACTATTTGAGCAGAGTCAGGATGCAGAGGAAACTAAACCAGGAAAGCCTTATCAACAGACTGACTACACCAAAGTCCACCACCTTGTAAAAGATTGATTTAACTATTTATATGAAAACAAGTCGCGTTGTGGTTTATGGGAATTCTGAGAGTGGATGTAGATCTGGTATATTAATTGAATGTAATTTATTAATTATTTTAAAATTTAAAATTATTTTTTAATATTGATAATGTGAATTTATCAATTACTAATAAAATCTTAATAATAGATAGGGAAACAGCTTATTTATAGTCTTTTTGGTAGTTTAGGTTAGGGGATTTTATTGAGGTCTGATAAGGGTTTAATGGACTTCATAAAAGACCAAATATGATGCTGAAAATATATCTCAACAAAGGCTTTTTTATAAACTAAATTTTAGTTGTAAGTAATATTAAGTATATCAAGTTGCTAGAAAAATAAGACCTCAAAATGGTATGATAAGTCTTCTAGGGTTAAAGCTCCATAAAGTAATAGAATATGAGATAAAGCTGGTTGGGTAGGTTACCATCTATGTAGCTATAATAATAATAATATTTATATCAAATAAATATTTAATGATTTAAAAGAATCTATGAAATATTAACAAAAATTACATTATTTCCTTGTAATTTAAATATTGGGAATTTTTTTATATTTGAAAATACTAAAGATTTTAATAAATATAATATAAAAATAGATATAAAGATTAAAATTAATAATTTCCTTTATTATTAACATTTTCTTCATATTTTTGGTAAATTTTTAATATCTAAAAATATTTTTTTGTTAAGAATTAAAATTTTATATTTTATATTTTATAAATTATTACCTTATATTTAAAATAATAGGAAATTTTTAAATTTCTTATTTTTTTAATATATTGTTAGTTTGAAATAAATAAATAGATACAAAATTAACAGGAAATTATATATTTTCAATATATATATACATTAACTTGTAAAAGTAAGTTATAAAATCAAAAACACTTATATTTTTACTAATAACTTAATTAATATTTGATAAAATAAACTTAAGTTAAATAATTAGAATCTATTATACTTATTAATTATATATATTATTATATAATGATATTTAATTATTAATTGGTTAAAATATATACCTTTAAATTTTACCTAGGGTAAGTTATAAATTTGTAGGTTTTTAATGATAAAAAAAATTAAAACTTAATGTATCTACTTTTAGCTTTTCTAATTTCTTTAAGTTTGTAGGGTATAAAATCAATTAACTTCTTATACTAAAAAAGGTTAATTTTATTCTATGCTTCTTAAACATATTTTTAAAGTTGATTTAAATTTTTTGTTTGGGGGAAAATTTTAATAACTTTTTTTAATTAATCTTAAAGATATTTAATTAGATTAAAGTTAAAAAATTGAAGAAGCTATTTTATAACTATTATCTTGTTATTTTTAAGCTATTTAATAATAGAAGTTATAATATAACAAGAGGTATTATTTTATTAAAAAATAACATTAGATTTATTTAACTTATATTATTTAATGGTTTTTTTCAATTTATTATTTAGAATATTTTAATACATTTTAGTATTAATTCCCTTATTAACTTTATAAAGGTACTTTACACTTAAAGATAATATATATCCTTAAATAATAATTAACCTACTATTATACTTTTAGGTAAAATTAACATAATAGTTATAAAATAATTTTATATCTTTTTTAAAATATTTAGCTTTTTTATTAAATCTATTAAAATATATTTTTGTTTTATTAAACTAAATAACCTTACTTTAATTAGTTTTAATTTAATATTAATAGTAATATTTAAACTCCCACCTAACTTTACAATAAGATTTTTTAATTAGGGGTGTTTTTTCTTAAAGTGTAAATAGTATCTATCTTAATATAAAGCATATATAATGATATTAGTGTTAACAAATATTTTTATATAGTTTTAAAATTCCTGTTGTATTTCTATAATAATATTATATTTACCTATATTAACTAACTTATAGATATACTTCTTATTATATTTATCTATAATTTTAACACACTTAAGTTTAAGTTTAAATGTTTTTTTTATTGTTATTCTTAATAACCTTAACTATAGTAGATTAACTAACACTAATAATTTTAATAATATTATAAGTTGATTTATCTTTTTCATAAAGTTAACTAATACTCAAGTAAATTTTTTTAGAGAGGGATTTAAGTATAATGATATTAATAAAAAAATTTAATATATTGATAAAATATTATATAAAAAATAACAAAGAGAGAAAAAAGATATAGTTATATATTATTAAATATATCCTTTTATCTCAAAAACCCATAAATTTATAACTTACTTTAGTTAAATATTAAGGGTTAATATTTTTATTAATAGTTTACTAAATATATTTAAATATATTTATTTATTATTAAATAATATACTTTAATTATATATTATAGTTTTAAGTAATCTAATATATACAATTGTTTTAATTATTAATTAAAATATATATATTTGATTTTATAATTTACTTTTGGGGGTTAGTATATATATTAATTTTTTTGATTAAAAACTTAATTTTTTAAAATTAGTTGTTTAATTTAATCATGCTTAAATTAAATAATAATCATCAAAAGTTTTTTATTCTAGTATTAGTAAAACTTATCTATAAGCCTATTAAAATTATTTAAAATTTACAAACAACTTTTAATAATGAAATATTATCTAAATTAATAATTTATTGCTAATTGAATTATTTTAAGATTAAAAGAGAAATTATCTAAAACTTATTAAAATTTAAAAAACTAACTTTAATTATTATTTTCTTAATTAATAATAAAGTGAAAAAATATATTGAAAAGAAACTTTTTATTTTAGTTAAAAAATTATCTAAGCACTTTAATATTTGTTTTATAAATATTATATATATTAAAGTTTAAACTTAAATTAATAAATAAAAATATAAAATTGGTATTTTATAATTTAATAAAAATTTAAAAAAAGTTAGAATAGTTACTATTTAAAAAAACTTATATAAATATTATTAGAAGCTTAAACTTTTATAATAAATAATTATATTTGATTAATCTTAAATCTTTATATATAATCCTTTACTAAAACACAAATCAAGATATTAGATTAAGTTAAATTAACCCTTTTTATAAATCTTTTTAAGTAAATATTTTGTTAATAAGTGAATTTTTATTATTATAATAAATTATGCTAGAATATGCTATTCTTATCTAACTCTTGAAGGAAAATTAATTAATAGTAAATTTAATATTACTTTTTTAAATAAAAGTATTTCTAATTAGTATTTTTAATATTATTTAATAGAACCTATTATTTTGCATAATATTTATAAAATACATAAATCTAAAGCTATAAAAAACTTTATAATTAAAAATAACTTGAAAAAACTACTATATCTAGTATATTCTTTAGACTATAACCTATATAATTATAATTACTTCAAGTAATTAAAAACCAAATTATAATAAAAAAAATTTCTACAAAAAAGTTTAATTAGTTTGAGAAATATTAAATTTCAGTCTTTAATAAAAAGAATTATTTTTTAAATATTAGAAGTTTACTAAAAATATAGCAAAAAGTTATTAATAATAATAAAAACTATTAAAATTATACTATATATTTATTTTTATATATCATATATTAAAATATTTAATTATATTTGATCACAAATAATTCCCATTAATAAAAATATAAAGTAATAATTAAATTTTCCTTAAGAAATTTTTTTTTCCTTTAATTTAGTCATTTAATTACTTAAATTAATTATAATATATATATTATAACTTGAAAAATATATTAAATATGGTAGTTTTCTTTAATTATTTTTAGTTAAAAAATTTTTTATAATTGTAATTTTATATATTATATATATATATTATAAAATAATAATCAATAAACTATATCAGAAATTTTAATTAAATATAGTTTCAAAAATATAAAGTTTATTGTTAATTGATTTTTAATAAAAACTAAATAAAAATAATATATAATATTATTATTTATAATAATAATTAATATTATATAATAAATAAAATATTTAGTTAAAAAAAGATATAGATATTGTTGCAGATCGGGAGGTCCGCTTGCCTTTCAATTTTAACTGTCTGTCAAGATTCCAGATGTAATCCACTCACAAATATCAGGAACAACCCTTGCATAATGGAAAATTCCAGACTATAGCAGAAGCTGGAGCCTCAACATATTGGCCAAGGATCAACCACATTATAAAATAATCACTGGACAGATATTTACTAGGGAATCACTTCAATCAAGGCCAAGCCCTAGATCTTGCTATTTTAATAAAACTCCTCTAAAATATCTAGTTAGCCATCTTTAGCCTGTTTCATCAAGCTCACATAATCTTTATCACACAACTACTTTCCAAAAGTCTTACAATTTGATTAATTATATTTAATCATAGTTTAAATTTTAATTAAATATATATATATTTATAATAAACCAAATATAATAATTTATTATAAAACGCTCAGTCTTTGGTTATACTTTAATAAGATTTGTTTAATAATACTAACTTAAATTTTTTAAGATATAATAAAACTATAAAATATTTAATCTATATTGTTATAATTAAATTAAGTTTAATCTATAATATATATATAGAATATTTGGATAAATAATATTAATATATCTTGATAATTATAATTTTAAAAAAAACATCTTTTAATATATATATTTTAATTTTATTAATAACTAAAAAAATAATATAT
>JNEM01008148.1:0-34137 GCA_000697335.1 Conidiobolus incongruus B7586 | reverse complement strand
TATTTAAAATTTACAAGAAAATTTTAATAATAAAGTATTATCTAAATTAATAATTTATTACTAAGTAAATTATTTTAAAATTAAGAGAAAAATTATTTAAAACTTGTTGATATTTAAAAAACTAATTTTAACTGTTATTTTTTTAATTGTTAATAAAATGAAAAAATATATTAAAAAGCACCTCTTTATTTTAACTAGAGAATTATCTAAGTATTTTTAAAATTAATTTTATAAGTATTTTATATATATTAAAGTTTAAACTCAAATTAATAAATAAAAATATAAAATAGGTATCTTATAATTTAACTAAAGCTTAAAAAAAGTTAAAGTAGTTATTGCTAAATAAAACTTACTAAAATATTACTAGAAGCTTAAACTTTTATAGTAAATAATTACAATTGATGAATCTTAAATCTTTATATATAATCTTTTATTAAAACATAAATCATAATGTTAGATAAAGTTAAATTAACCCCTTTTACAAATCCTTTTAAATAAATATTTTGATAATAAGTAAATATTAATCATTATAATAAATTATAATAATATATGCTATTTTTATTTAGTTCCTGAAAGAAAATCAATTAATAGTAAACTTTATATTATATTTTTAAATTAAAGTATTTTTAATTAATGTTTTTAATATAATTTAAAAAGATTTATTATTTTATATGATAATTATAAAATATATAAATTAAAGCTATAAAAAACTTTCTAATTAAAAATAACTAGAAAGAATTACCACATCTAATATATTTTTTAGATTATAACCTATATGATTATAATTGTTTTAGGTAATTAAAAAACCAACTTATAAGAAAGAAAATTTTTAAAAAAAAATTTAATTAGTTTATAAAATATCAAATATTAGTTCTTAATAAAAAAAACTATTTATTAAGTATTAGAAGTTTGCTAAGAATATAGCAAAAAGCTATTAATAATAAAAGAAACTATTAAATTTATATTATATATTTTTTTTATATCATATATTAAAATATTTATTTATTTTTGATTGCAAAAAATTCTTATTATTAAAAATACAGAGTAATATTTAAATTATGAAATAATATATTTAATTTTAAATTTTTTTAAATAGATATTAAATTTTAATATATTAATTAATAATTATTCTATATATATTTATTCAAAGTTGTAAGGATCTTTTTCTGATATAAATATTTTTATGTTAATAGTTCAAAATAAACTATCAAAAATAAAGCAATAATTTTAAAACCATATATATATTCAAAAAAATTATTAAAATAAATATTTTAAAATCAAATCGATAATTTTATATATATATGAGTTTGAACAGAATAACAAATTATATTATACTTTATACAATGTCTATATAAAGGATATGAAATCATGATTTCGAAAATGATAGTATATACTATTGTTTATAAATGAATTACTAAATACTGAACATTGAAATAAAACTAGTTTAATTAGAAAAATAATCATTTTGCTTTTAAAATATAAGCTGAATTATATATGTTATAGTTTATCTAATTATAATGCAAGCATTAAATTCTCCCCCCTTAACACTATATAGTTTATTTATTTTTCAACTTCAATACCTAATTTAAATTATATTTTAATTAATATTTTTAACAGCAATAATCTGGAATTAAATTATGCCAAATTAGGAATAAATTACTAAAATTAAAATTTATCGGTATTTTATAAAAATTAAATTTATAAAGTTTAAATTTTGCTTCAAAAAAACTTTGAAATTAAGAAGTTTAAATTAAATATATTTGAATATAGGTCAACAAGTAGTACTTAAGTACATATATTAACTTAAATTCATGAAATTAGCACAAAATCTAAATTGTATTTAACATTTTATTTTTGTATTGAATTCATATAAAAGATGGTATTTTGAATCAAAATTATCAAATCAAAATATTATAATTAATATCAATATAATTTTATTACTCTTCAGTATTTATACCTCCAAGCCTTTTACTCCTAAAGTATACAATGATCTCCAATTTCTGGTAAAAGACCCTAATATAATCAGCACACCATTCCCAGAATGCAATAGTATTAAGGACAGATTACCTCAAGATAATTTGGTTGTTACATTAAGGCCTATTATTAATAACTTAAAGCATAAAGTTATCCTTCGAAAAAGTTAGAAAGGAGACTTTGCGGACGAATCTGAAAGATATGTGTGCAGGAAACGTTATGGAGGTTTTGGACCATCTTTCAAAAATTTCAAAAATTTCTTGGATAATTATAGTATACTGAAATATTGTATCAATATCGATTTTAAACCCCCAACACAATAAGGGATATATCAAATTATTCATCTTCAGCTTACTTACGAATTCACTTAGAATAGTAAAATTACTCAAGTCCCTGAAAAGATTTTATAAAAATAGCTGACGAGAAAGAGAAAAATAAATAGAAAAAATTGATAAAATTCAAAAAGCAAAAGTGGAAGTAGGCAAAAACAATGATAATTTTAACATTTGGGTTGTAATTGAAAATCCATTTTGGTGAAGGATCTGACAAAACCTAACAAAACGAAAATGACGTTCCTAACTTTTCGGATTCTAATAAATTTTGTGAAGACATTGAAAACCTGATAAAACTTAAGACGAAAGTAATGCTGTTGACAAATTTCAACAGTTAGATGTTTCCAATGAAAACCTTTAACTTGAAGTTACAGAAACTGACAAATAATAATACTAGATGCATTAATTTAATAAAATATATTATCGTAATTAATATAACTAGTTTTACACATTCTGACCAGTTTTTATTATCAAAATTAATTAATATATTATCAATTTGAAGTTTTAAGAAATGTATATTTCACCTGAAATTTCTAATCAATATTAAATCATAATAATAATTACACATATTATATATATATCATTAATTCTTATTAACAGTGAATATATAAATGTGATGATTATTGCCATAAACCAGATTCTAAACTCAATATATATATACTTTGAATTAAAGTATTTAAACACACCGATTCTGAAATGAATTTGAAATATTGTTTAATAATATTAAATTATATTTTGCGAATAATTTGACTATGTATCAAATCAATACCTAATAGATTAATACTATGAAAATAAATAAATATAGATTACCTTTCATTGAAGATAATATATGATTGTGAATTTTGAAAAAAAATTTGTTAACAATTATTAGTATTTTTAATATGAATAAATTTATTATGTTTCAATAATTTCAAATTCTTTATGATTAAACCATTCCAAAAACCTGTTACCCACTTGCTTATTAATTAATAACAAAAGTAAAGAATTTACCAAAGGATTAAAGTTTTGCATAGATGCAGCAACTAAATCGGCTGTGGGTGATCTTGACAATTTGGTAACAAGTTCATAGACCTCTAAATATGTCTCAAAAAAGTTGGTAAGTAGATAAAATCCTAGAATAGCAAGGATTTTTATAAGTGCAACTTGCAAGGTTCTTTGGAATGCTTTTCCGCTTTCGGGATCAACAATATGAGTTGTCTTTTTCATTTTAATTGTCATGAAAGCAATGGATATGTATGAAAATAGCACTGTAAAAATGGATAGCACGTTCATAAAGCAAATGACAAATATAATCATTTGACCTTCAGGACGTTCTGGTGACACGAAACAATAAGTTCCAAGGGGCACAACGATAATCGAATCGGCCCAAGCGCTGTAAATGCCTGTACCGGTGTAAAATGCCATACACAATATCATAATGCTATACCACACGGAGTTGGACCAACGTTTTTCCCAAACGAAATGCATATACCTTTCAAAACTGATCAATGCTAAGAACCAAATCGAGCAGAATGTAGGCCCTCCGAGGAAGAAGTAACATAATTTACAAAATATAGGATATTGAAAAAGAAAATCAATATCTATCAGAGTAATCATTGAGCCAATAATGAACATTAAACATGTAGCAAGATCAATTAATAGTACGATTAATACTAAACGAATATTTGTATTGGAATTATTTTTTAATATGGATTTTGCTGTTATTAAAATTAAGAGTATTATGGGTAAACCTACTACACCTACAAATAAGTTGACTATACTTAATATTTTAGTGTATAGAGTATGCTGCCCAGATTCCGAATCGGTCATTAATCTCAAATAAAATAAGGTAAATAAATTTAAATAAACTAAAAATATTTAAACAATATTTCGAAAAGTGGCAATGAACAAGGATATTTATACCCCTCAGTTCTAGCATATGACATTTGCATTTTAGCATTCAGTAGTACAACTTATAGCTCTGAAGTCGAGGAAAAAATGCCATATTGAAAGTTTTGTTACACGATATTAAGAACTACGGTTCAAAGTGAAACTTGTGACATTTTCGAAAACAAAAAAAAGATCTTTCAAAAACTGATGTGATGAGCTTTAAAATATTCTTCAATCTCCTAGTCATAACCCAATATTTGTAGTAAATTGGACGATTTCCAAATACCCAACAACTCTATGGATAAAATCACTTCTATCTAATATTGTTTAACCATTAACCAATTGGTCAAATTTTCAAACATTTCATCTAAATTTACATAAATAAACTCAATTTGCATCTCCGTTACACCCAAGTTATTATTCACATGAGTATTGATCGGTCAATTGAAATGGTTTATATTATTGATGATTTGCCAATTTGGCACACCTTCTCACATCTTGGGTCCCAGGAAAATTTCAAAATTCCCTTGGATATTGATAAAATTTCTAAATATGATAACTTGGAAATTAGATTGTGATTGATTAATGAGTATTCATCGAGTTAGTTTTTGGCTTGTATTAATAGTTACCTTGATTTTGATTAAAATTGGAAATTTTTTTAGGTAATTTGTTAGATTGATTAGAATGGTATAAAGATAAACGTTTTAATTTTAAGAATTCTTTGATTTCTATTTCATTAGTTATTTCTAATGTTGGATGATCACAAATCTATTAATTTAGCACAAATTCTAAACATTTAAGTATTTAAAACATTCAAAATATAATAATTTAATCAAAAATACTATGACAACTTAGAGGAAATTACAAATCAAAGTTAAAATAATATTTTTTTTGATATGTTAATCATTATTAATTAATTAGTTTTTTAGTAAATTCAAATCAAAGCAGAATTGAAGATAAAAATATACACATTAAAACGCTATAACAAGTATCAAAGTTAATATATTCTAAGCTTCGGATTATATTCCCAAAATGATGGCGTCTAATTTAAGTTAAACCAAAACATGTCAAATATTTTGTAACATGAAAAATTGAAATTATTTTATAACCCGGAAAAAATAATATAATATTTTAATCGTTGACAAAGTATCAAATTAATATATATATTAATGAGTTGAACTAAATTGAACGCATTTAAAACATCATATTATTCGAATTATTAATGCCATATTATTATTTAATAATTTATTCAAGAGATTTAATACTTTCAAAAATGTTTTTATTTAAACTATAATATTAATCTCAAAAGATTTATAATAGCTAATTCCGCATTAAATATAGCATAAAAAATTCTAGAATTTACAATTTATTTATCTCTTAAAATTAATTTATCATCATCATACTTATTAAATGAGATCACTTCTTCATATTCCGATAACATCTCAATTGAAAAATCACACTTTAAAGATTCAAGAATATTGTGTATAAGATTGCGCTTTGAGTATCATAACTTGAATAATGATGAATTATTGATAATATATCGACGATAAATGAATAATTAGTGCATAAACTATAGTTTGTGATTATGTTTAGAGAATTTTAATATGTAATTTAACAATTGAGTACTCTCAAAGGTGAATAGTGATTCTATTGTAATAATGAATACACAATTAATCTAATAAATTTTTTCATTTTATTACTATATTATCAAAACTATTATATTTTGATAATTTATGGTTATATTTTCTAATACATTATTAAATATTAATCTTTTTTCAAATATATTTGAGAATATAATTCATCATTGTATCCATGATTAAGTTGATATTTCTAAATTTTTTACTTTTTAATAATATTTAGTTTTAAATTTCGGTGTTTAATATTAGTTATATTGTAAATATGTCAAAATCCAAAAATAATCGAATCTATTCCAAAAAGGTAAGGTTGCTTTTAAACAAATAAAATATTTCACGGACTTCAATCCTAATACATTCAAACTCCATACTTGAAATATTAAACTTGTAATGGCAGTGATTTTTTAAAATATCCCACATTGGTTAACCCAAGAAAACTCATTAAATCAACATTCAATTTGTCATCCTTGAGAATGCATAATAATCAAATGAGGTCAATAGATCACACGTTTTGAATATGCAATATTTAGTGGATCGAAAATTGCCTCAATTTATAGTAAATAGCAAAAATAGCAATTGAATACCCAACATATTCGCCAACGTTTTATCAATTAACTATGGTCAGTCCACTAATGTAACAGAATAGTCTTAAAATAAATATTAAATCTACTATCAATTCATCCAGATATTTTTTTAAGTCCTTGTGATAAAATATATTCTCCATTTATTCAAATTT
The DNA here is from genome assembly GCA_000697335.1 of Conidiobolus incongruus B7586. Taxonomy (NCBI): domain Eukaryota; kingdom Fungi; phylum Entomophthoromycota; class Entomophthoromycetes; order Entomophthorales; family Conidiobolaceae; genus Conidiobolus; species Conidiobolus incongruus. Next base: position 27,592 of record JNEM01008148.1, on the reverse strand, counting down.
CGTCATTGAATATTCGGAAAAAATATTATAGATAATGTATGATTATAATAATATAGTATATAGTATATAATCTATAATCTATGACTATTCATTAAATTTTATTATAATAATAAATTATTAATTAATGAATTCAAATAACTCTGAACGCTAATTACTAAAATTGATATAACAATCAAAAAATAATAAAAATTAACCGTGTTAAAACTTGTTGAATTAACATCAGCAACATTTTGGATATGATAACATATATAGTTAATAATAATGATAATTTAAATGTTATAGAATGAGATATTGTATTTGAAAAAAATAATAAATTTCATTTGATTTTATACATCAGCAATATATCCAAGCTTTTTAATTTGTTCTAACATTAGCTTTTGTGACTTTAGGAAATAAAAATATGAATATAATATTAAATTAGTTATACACCAAGTAATTCCAATGATAATTGATTTAATAAAACAAATAATTTATTTGAATATTTGGTTCGATACTGAAATATATAATTAAATTGTATTCAAGATATACAAATCAATTATTATTTTAATTTTAGTGAGTTATAAAATCAATGTTGAAAAATTGATTTAACCAAAATATCAGATTTTTTGAAATTAATTAATTTAAAATAGCATGGTAATAAAATATTATCATTAATTATAAATTGATCCTTAATTGATAATATTGGACGAGTTGAATAATTCATATAGAATTTAACAATCACTTAAAATATTTTAATACTAAAAATTTGATAATTAAATTTATTATTATTTTTGGAAATTAATATTTCAAATTGTTTGATATTTTCTAAAAATAGATATTTAATAAATAGTGAATTACCAAATATGATGGCTACTAACTTTAAAAAATTAAATTTTTTATGGCATCAGCCATGTATTAGTATATTAAATAGTATATTATTGGATCCAATATTGAGAGTATATTAAGAACTGACTAATATTTTTTTACCAGTTATTGACCATTGAATATTTAAAAATTTGAAAAATTCATTTTTAAATGCTATATAGTATAATACTTTATATTATGATTCAACACTCATACAGTGGTTGTATTTTTATTAACATATTTGAAATTATATCTATCATTAATTCAATATGTTTATATTGATAGCCAATAAATTTTGAATTTCCATATTATTCAAAAATTGTGATATTATTGAACCACATTCATCAATTTCTATGAAAATTTTCTTACCATGAGAAAGAATTGTTAATATATAAAATTTTACTCTTACAATTTAGATAACCTCAAAAATTTACCAACTAATATTTAATTTATTCAAAATTTTTATTTTTTTTTAAATTCGTAATCATTTTGAAAAATTTCCTAATTTGAAAATTTTTTTAAATTAGTTTATAATTTATTTTTTATCCACTTTTATTAAATTGAACCTTAAATGTCAAATGTGTAACCTTTATAATAACATTAGATATAGTACCTTAAACCTTTCAAATTTTATTCTTATTAATTAATCACATTTCACTCATATTTTTCCAAATTCTTATAAATAGCTGCGGAGTAATAATAAGAATAGTTTTGTTAAAATAATTTATTAAATCGTTTGGTAATAAAAAAAATAGATATGGGAGTAAGTGAAGATGAATCCTATATAGAATACAATAAAATTCTAAGTATTATTAATTTGTTTATTGGTTTGGTGGGTTTGCCAATCATCACAGTCATTTTATTATCAGCACGAGCGATTTTGAAGCGGAATACAACCACAAATATTCGGTTGGTGCTGATTGTATTGCTGGTTGACTTGACAGCTTGTTGCATGTTGGTCATAGGATCTATTCTCACATTAATCAACCCGAAATTTTTGTCGGATTTCCCAATATTCTGTAAACTAGGTTACTTCTTGCTCGGGGGACCTACATTTTGTTCGGTATGGTTCCTTGCGATTATTAGTTTCGAGAGATATTTGCATTTCGTTTGGGAATACTATATTCCAAATATTGTTTGGTACAGCATTATGGCTTTGTTACTCACTTTCTATATTGGTACAGGTATTTATAGTGCCATTGTCGATTCTATCATTGTTGTACCACTTGGAACCTACTGCTTTTTACCTCCACACAGTCCCGAAGGTCAATTTATATTCTTTGTGATTATGATCATGAATGTCATATCTATTATCACCGTGACATTCTCTTATATATCTATCGCAATTACAACTATGAAAATCAAAAAGAGATCTACTACTTCAGACAGTGAAGATGTAAAATTTTTCCAAAAAACTTTGACTACAGCATTCATTAAAATGTTTGCTATTTTAATTATATATTTAATTACCAATACCTTTGAAACTTACTTGGAAGTATATGAATTTATAACTAAATCCAATAGGTCCCCAATGAATGATTTGATTGCTGCAGCGATGCAAAATTTTAATCCATTGATTAATTCAATATTGTTACTTCTAATTAATAAGGAAGTAGGGAATCGATTTTCACAGTGGTTTAGAATTCATTAATTCTAATCAATAGATCATTATATACCTAATTTAATAAATTATAAAAAAATTTGAATAATTATATCCGCTATAAGTTATATCTTTTTTAAAATATTCATATCTTTATTTTAAATTTACTTTTCACATTAATTACCAAAATTGATTATTAATTACTTTTTAACTTCTATTATACATTTGTTTTATTAATAACAAGATCAAAAATAATTTTAGGTAAATACTAAATTTAAATTATGTTAATACAAATTAAAATTATTTACAATATATTTTATTATATTATTTTGATATATCAAATATTAAATTATAGATTTAATATTGAGAATTTGAAATATTTCAATATCAGTTATATGATATATATGTTTATATTAAGCTAATTTTATTGAAGGCCATTTAATTCATTATTAACACGAGAATTTAAATAGTTTTTATAATTTTTATTAATTAAATAAAGGTTATTAATATACAAAATCTCACATTTTTAATATAATAAAATAGAATTTTTAAATAATTTAATTGGAAATTAATATAGTATCGTATTTTCCAAAATATTAATATATTATAACTCTTAATATATCATTAAAGTTCATATATTTTTATAACTATTTTACTTTTTTAATTAATTAACGATAATAAATATATATACACCCTAATCTAGAGATATAATAATAGAAAAGATTTATAATATTTTCCAATTTCGATTTATCATTTATCTATTTATTGAGATAAATAGCCGGTTATTTATTTTTTGATAAAAATTTAATTTTTTAACTTTAAAATAATTATTTATATTGAATTATACTAATGGATTAAAAAACAGAAAATATTATAATTAAATCATATTGAAATTTGAAAATAATGAATAAAATATCAAAAATATAACAAATAAGATTAATGGTTTTGATAAATTATTATTTAAAACATTTTATTTATAATTATAATTTAAATTAGTATTTGATATATATTGATCTTTATAGATATAAAATGGAAGTAATATAAAGTTTCTATAAGTTTTGAATATGCTATATGATGAATACAAAAATTTTGAATCAATATAAATAAAATAAAAAATATTGAACATTACGCATTCTATGATCATAATATTAACTAATCTTTTTACAGACTAATTATATATATTCTCTATATTTTATAACAATTTCAATGAATTCTAATTGAATTGTATATCTTAAATTAAAATTGCTACTATAAATGATTAAATAATATATAAAATATTTGATATTAATCCATTCATTTATGGAATATTACATTATTAAAAACTTAAGTTCTAAATTCTATATCAAATGGTAATTCTTTACAAAAACTCATGAACAGTTACTGAGGCTATTGTTAGTTTAATAATCTGAAATATTATATTCTATATCTAATCGTAAGGTATATTTTAATACATTATGATATAATAAAGGAATTTTTTTCAATATACTTTATAATATTATAACTAATTAATTTAATTTTTGATTTCATTAAATGATCTGACTGCAATTGTGAATTTGATATATAAAATTATATTAATTTTTAGAATGTATATTCAAGTTTATTTGAATTAATTCTTTAAGTTGGATATTAATTATATATTGTGCTATCAAAATTAATATTTTTGATATTTTCTTCAAATAATTGTTTAATTAAAACTTTTATAAAGAGTTTTATTATATTTCTGAATTTTAATAATCATATCATAATTTTTAAGATAAATTAAATTTATTTGTCAATCTTAGGAAATTATGTATTATAAATTTATGATATTATTTAATTACTTGAAAATTTAAACATCAGAAATTAACTGGATATCAACAATATTAGATAATTTAGATAATGTGAATAGGAGATAGACTAAAATGATAATTCAATAGTTAAGCTTAGTTCAACTAAACTGATGGTAGTCAAGGTAATACTATTGGATGATTTGGAAATCGAATTCTATAATTTTGAACTATCAGTTGTTAAAAGAGTGTATATAGTGAGCATAGCGCCTTACTTTCCAGTTCTCACATTTAACTAATGATACCAAACCTTTCATTAATGAGAATTGGTTTCAACTCTTTTTGTCTATACATAAATATCACTGATAGCGATTATATTAAAACTTTGATAACAGTGGATTTGTTTGATTGATTTCAATACATCATCAAAAATGGGGAATACTGATGATATACTTTATGAGCAATACAATCGAATATTAATTTTATTGAATTTATTAATTAGGGTGGTGGGTGTGCAAATATAATTATATTCTCATTAATCACTGTGAGGTCAATACATAGTTACAACTATACACAAACATTCGTCTCCTTCTAGTCGTATTGATAATTGATTTTGCAACGTGTTGTGCGATTGTAATTTAATGAAACACAAATTAAAAATAATTTTTTATTTGAATATTTATATATTTTGTGATCTTTGTTATTATGTGTTATTATTTGCTAGAGAATTTACCTTGTGTTCAATCTGATCCCTAGCAATGATAAGTTTTGACAGTTATATGCATATCATTTGAGTGTATTCTATACCAAATATTGTATATTATACTACAATAAGCTCTATGATGGTTTTCTAAATTTGTACAGGAGTTTATAACTTTGTTGCTAATTCAGTTATAGTTGCACCGCTTGAAACGTATTGTTTTCGATCTCCAAAATATTCCGAAAATCAAGTTATAATATCTTTAACTTGTTTTATGGATGTGTGATCTATTATCACCCCAATATTATCATCGACCATTACATTTTATACCATAAAAGTCAAGGAGGGGACAATTCTAGTGATCAATTCACAAAGAATTTAATGGTGCTATTTCCCGTGCATATGTAGAAATATTTGCAATTCTGTTATTTTTTAATTACCAATAGTTTGAAGGTGTATTTGGGATCCTACGAACTTATCACTCAAGTTATTAGGCCTCCACATACTGATTTGGTAGCTGTTGTAATGCAAGATTTTAGTCCATTGGTCAACTAAATCATGCTCCTCTTAATAAGGATGTAGGATTACGTTTTTGCGAATGGTTTTGGAGCCAATATTTTAAATGAAGCAAGAAAATATAAATGAATATTTTATATATTTTCACCATCCTTTTTAATAACAAATGAATAATATAACTTTCCAATAGCCGATATCCTAATATTGTATTATGAATTAAGCAAATAATTTATAAAATAATCATTATGTTAAATTTATTCTTCAATATTTATTGATAATGATAATGACTCAAATATAATTTAAAATTTCATGTTTTTCATAAACACAATATCATCAATTATATTCTTATTATATTTCAAATATTAAAATTATGTGATTCAAAAATTATTTAATTATAAGGTGGAATTAAAATGATTTAAATTTCAAGTATACAAACTATATATCCTATACAATATCATTATTTCCCAGGATAGTTTTGTAATGTAAAATTTGTGCAATTAATATTTGCTATTTGGTTTATATTAAATGTATAAGTAATATAAATAATATACACAATCAAATTAATTCAATTTTAATTATCTCAGAAACTAAAAAATTGACTTGTTACTCGAAAAATGACATTGTTATTAATTTTAAACCATGTGAATTTTCTCCAATATCATTCTTTATAGTAATGAAAATGTTTTATTAAAGAATTTATTACAAAAACATATTATCTATTCAAAATATACTCAAATTCAGATTTAGTTTTTGCTATTCTTATTATTAAATATTTTTATTTTGAAAGTTAACCACCAGATTAATATTTAGTAAACCATATTGAATTTAAATTTAATCATGATAATATAAAATACTGAGGAATATATTTTTTATAAATTGGCTTATAATATTTCCTAACTATTTGATATTCTAATATTGTTAGCTGTAGCTAAACTATTAAACAATAATAAAAATAATTGTTATTGTATATTATTTTGAATAATATATAAATACATGTTAATAGATAATACTACTAAAAGGATGACTAAAAATATAATTTTTCTATAGCTTAAATTCAAAATCAAAATCTGAGTTAAGGTAAAAGAACGATAGATGCTCTATTAGTTTAAAAATTTGAAAAATTCTTAAAATTAATTAGCAATTAAAAGATGTATTAATATTGTTAGGTATATGATCCATTAAATGAAATCAAATAATATCTGCACAAAATCCTTTTAAAATATTTTAAAGATACTTTGTAATAGATCAAACTTCAAAGGGACTTTAAAAACTCTTGAATAATGTTGATGTTTTATAAATATCAATATAATTTTTTGATATATTCAATTATTCTATTGCAAATTAAAAATGTAATAAATATATTGAAGTTGTTGATTATAAAATGTAATATTTAATTAGTATATTAGACGAATGTTTTCAATCCTTTAACTATTATACTATTCAATATATATATATATTTAAAAATTTCTTGAAAACAACACATCTAACAAAAGTTTAATATTATACATAAAAAATGATTAGGAAGATTATACATTTTTGAATTAAAATAGATCTGAAAAAGATAAAGCATTTTTAAAATATTGAACCTAAAATTATATTTTATATAATAATTACTTGATAATTATCAAATATTGATTCAGTTTTGATAATGAGTATCTTGATTATATCATAGTTTACTTAATTTGTGAAAATTAACTAGATGGATTTTAATTTTATATCTTTATATTTGGATGATAAAATACAATACACTTTCATGTACAACTATAAATGTTATTTTATCAAGAATGACTATCGATATATCATATAGTGGTTTTTGATAATATTTTCTAATACATATATGAGCATTAATCATTTTATATCATTAAATACCCTATAAGTTGGATATAAAATTTCCAATAATAATTAAATTGTGAAAAATAAATCACAAAAATATTTTATAGAATAGTAGTATTTTCATTTGAAATAAATTAAATAATAAGCAACTGAATAATTCAAACATTACAGTTAATTATATGGTACAACTAAATTTTTCATACTAACCAGATATAGCTATATCATATTTTCATTCCAGCATTTTAATACTTAATTAGTGAATAAAGAAAAAAATACCTTAGTTTTTAAATTATTTTTAGTTAAATATTTTTATCCTGTGGAATATTAAAAATACTAAAGCAACCATGGATGTATAATTAAACCATTAAAATGTATTATGAAAATTAATATTTTGCTATTGGGCTATTAAATTAATGAGTAGAGAACCATAGATGCTAGATTAAATTAATCTATCAAACCGAAATGGATGTTTAATCAATTAAATGAATAAAATAATTAAGAGCCACATGATTATATATAAGCAGCAATCAAGATGCCATCACATGTCTTTTGAAATCAAAGCGCCTCGGTAAATTATATCCTGTATACGTAAGGATAGTTTTATTGTTCGCTTTCGAACTAAGCATATATTTACATTCAAACATTCAGTTTTTTCAGTTTTATTATGTATTCATATAAAAATATTAATTTAATGAATATGATAATGAATTCTTAGTTATCAATATTTTAACTATATTAAATTTTTTACTAAGTTTTTATTTATTATCCATTACATTGTGTTTTTTAATAAATAAACTTACACAAATAAATTAATAAATCCTGGCGCATTTATATGATAGTTTAATTTTGCCAACTGGTTTATCAAACCAATCACCCGTCACATTTCTCATAAATTATATTAGAAATTATTTTACGGTGATACAAGGGTGTAATATAAATAATTTTGATATTCATCATCATTAATAAAAGTTAAAGTTATATTTTCTAAGGTGGAATATAGTGTTAAATATATTATGAAAAATGGAATCTTTTGAAGTTCTGTCACACCCCCTATATACTTTGGTCTTGAGTCTTGTTAATTTGTTAATCGGAATTCTAGGGTTACCAATAATTGTTTTAATTTTTATTTCATTGAAACCAATATTGAAAATCAATTCGGCTACAAATATTCGCCTTGTTTTAATTGTATTACTAGTAGATTTTGTAACGCTATGGACTTTGGTAATTGGATCAATTACAACATTAATCAAACCTGATTTTTTGTTCCAATATAAACTATTCTGCAGACTTGGCCATTTCTTTGCTGGAGGTTCAACTTTCTGCTCTATTTGGTTTCTTGCAATTGTTAGCTTTGAAAGGTTTACGCATATCGTTTGGGAATATTATGTACCAAATATTGTGTGGTACACGCTAATGACTTCAATTATACTCTTCTACATTGCTACAGGGATTTATAGTGTTTTTAAGGATTCTATTGCACCGGTTTCTTTGGGAATCTATTGTTTCGTATCTCCAGAACATCCAGAAGGTCAATTAATCTTATTTATGGTATGTTTCATGAATTGTGTATCTATATTAACCGTGATATTTTCATATATATCAATTGCATTTATAACGTTAAAGGTCAAGAAAAAGGCAAAAATGGTCAATCCACAACAAATTAAAGAATTCAATCGTGTTATATCTCTTGCATTTGTTAAGGTCTTTGCAATTCTAGCTTTTTATCTCTTAACGAATAGTTTTGAGACATATTTAGAACTGTATGAACTAATCACGAAGCTCAATAGATCACCAATTGCTGACTTAGTCGCTGCATCGTTAACAAATTCTAATCCTTTGATCAATTCTCTATTATTGCTATTAATTAATAAGGAAGTGGGATATCAGTTTTATCAAAGATTCTTAAATTATTAATATGAATTTAATTTAATAATAAATGATTTTGTATTTTATTTGGGAATTTGAATAATCGAACTTTGATGCTATCAAATAAAAATACTATTATTTAAATATTTCAAAAATAACAGTAATTATTTTTATATTGTGGTAATCTTGATTAATTAATCTAATTTTCATATTCTATGCCACAATATAATGATTTTAAGTAAAATTAAGAGTTAAGTTTAAATAAATGATATACATTCTTACTATAAATATGCAAATTTTATATTATCATTGAAATAAATATATTATATTTATGTAAATTTAGATGCAGATATATATATCACTATTTAATTAAAATTTGGCTAAACTTATCAATATTAATTTGTAAAGTGGAATAGAAAATATTTAAAAATAAAATAGTCACTTTTAATTTTATATAATTCAAATCTACCAAATCTATATATAAATGGTGTGATTTCAATCAATTGCCATTCATATAAGATATCACTTTGAACCAATATATTGAAATTCATCTATGGAGATTAACTAATAATGGTATATGTAAGCAAAAACCTTAGAATTTTAATCATATATCTATAACATTCATCATCCAAAACTTTATATAAAAATCATAAGAAATATATGATTTCAGCAGGTATTTATATTACTATGAGAATTTATTAATATACTTTATTATGCTCTTTTATATCACATCCAATATTGAATCTAAGTGAATTATCAATTATTCTAACACTTTAACTGATTTCAGTAGTGAAACGAATTTAAATTACATTGCTAATCGGATTTACAAATTTATCATATATTATATAAGAGAGATAAATAAAATATTAATATTTATGATATATAATAAATTTAACTAATATTAAATTATGAATAAAATAACATTTTTCAAATGATTTAATAGGTGAAAAGAAAATTTAACATTTTCTCAAGGTATATATTTGTGTACATGCATTTACTCATATATTCATTCATTATTAAACCATATAATATATTTTTTCAGATCTATTTTATATAAAATTTAACATATGATGAAATAATTAGAGTGATTTACACATCATTAATCTCGCTATTATATTGTTTATGTATTATTTATTAATCAAAATGTGAAAGATTATATCAGACATTTTTGAAAATTTTTAAGATAATATTTTTTTCATCCCAATTTTGAACTGGAATTTTAAATCAATTAATTATATATACAAATTCTAAAATCTAGTAATCTTAAATATATATTAATATTGTTAATTTTTTTTATTGAATCATAATGCTACTTAATATTTTAGCTTTACGATTTAGAATAAAAAAAATTCTCCAAGTTCTTATAAAATAATTTTAAACCATTAAATATATATTTATATATTTAATAATTTATAATATATATAAATCTCAAAAAATTTCAATCATAGCATTATACCGATATATATTAGAAACATTTTAATATACCACTATAACTTTTATAATTAATTTGTTAAACTATATATTTATATTTCGAAAGTACACAATGATCATTTATAACTTGAATGTGGCTTGATGAAAATATTTAAAATTATCTGCAAAAATAATACTTGAAATGATATATAAATAATATTACAGTATCGACTGCGTTTAAATTTCAAAAAATCAATTGCATTGTGGAAGGCATTATAATAGTATGGTGTATAATTATTAATTAATAAAAAATGTATAAGCTTCATGAATAATATCCAGTAATTAAATTAGATAATTGTGATTTAGAGTCAATGTATATTAATGTCATATATCCAATTATATAGATGGATACAAAAATAAAAATTATTATAAGAGCATTGAACTGGTATTAATAATTCAAGATTTGTAAATCAAAATGTCATTTAGTGAAATAATAGTGCATATGAATGAAATAGATATATGTTATACGGAATCCAATACGACTAAATAATGATTAAACAACAGATTATTTTAGTGTAAAATATTGGAATTTCAAAATGCAGTTTTGAATTTTAATTAAAAAGATCATTATATAATTTAAAATAGGTATAAAATATATAATAATTGAATAGTATAACGTTTAAAGTTTTCATATAAATAACAGATCTTTCCTAAATTCATCAACAAATATATGAAATTAATAATCTATTGGACGAACCACTAATTTCAGATATTTCGGAACGGGTAAATTGAAATTTTTCATAGTAGCTGTTGAAATTTGAATGAAATATTTTCTACATTGTTTTTAATACAAACAATGTAAAATTTCAAAAAAAGAATACAGATATTATAAAATGTTTAGGAAGGTTTCAAAGTATTAATAAATATATAAGACAATATGAAATTGAGTTAAAATGTCATTAATCAATATTTGAATAATCTATTAAGAATCCTTCAACATAATTTGAAATATATACTTGAAATTGTATCTAATAATAATGAATTTTTATAAATATGATTTTTGTGACCCGTGAATAATATTGAAATTAGCAGATTCTCTTGATATATAACAACAATCACATTACCATTCTGTTATTAATGCGTACTATCTAGTCAGGTTATGGTTTGTATTACAAATATTTTATCCAGTCTATTTATTCTTTTTATTATTTGTTACCTTATCAATTCAAATCGGAATTGGCGAAAAATCAGAAATATAATATTTGAAGTAATTCAGATATCAGACATTTGATACAATGCGACCTATACACGGTATACTATATTTTATTAAATAGAATTAGAGAATTTATATATCCTTAAAATCAATAAACAATTTTAGTTTATTATTTGTAAAATTCTGTGGAATTTCTTATCAGTTTCGAGGAGTTAAATTGACAATCTGAGTTGGTGATATAAATATATATATTTTTGATAAAAAATTGAATCCATTAATCCGATTAGTAAATGCTATAACTAGTTTAGATATAAAATTCTTTATTAATTATTTCATTTTGGATTTATACTCTGTTCATTTGATTAAAAAAATACTCTCAGAATTGTATATTTTTAAATAATTTTTCAACACAGTTATCAAATTATATAATAATTACTAATAATCCAATGTAGTATTAATTTAAATATATATTTTATAATTTTAAAAATTTTGTATTGAGACGGAAATATCAGAGAAATATATAAGAATAGGGTAAATATGGTTTTTTGAATAATCATTATATGATGCATTAATTTGAATTTGAAAAGAATAGTTTTTTGAAAATTTTTTATCAAGTTTCCAAAATAATTAAGTTATCAAAAATACTTTGATAGTTGAATAGAAATCAGTTAAAAGATTTTAACCATTTAAATCAAATCCAAGTCTAAAATTTTTTTCCAATGTTATAAAAGGAAATTAATCTGATACAAATATAAAATTATACAAGAAGGGTAATCCCAAGGTATCATATATAATTAATGATAAATAGAGCTTTAATTTGGGTTTGATAGCATATCTCATAAATTATTAGTTGTTAAATGATCTATTTGATATTGATATTAGGAATAATTCGATAATTTATAGGCTAATTAGCTAATCATTCAAAAAAAATTCCGGAAATAGAGAATAAGCAATGGACAGTTTAGCACAATTTTACCTGTCAAGTGGGACAAAACCAATCCAGTGATCAAAACATCACGTGGATATTACATAGAAAACTCCTCAATAGATTGTCGCTTGAGTGACTATTATTCTATAAATGAAAATTTTCAATTATTAAAACCAATTTTTAAATTGATATAAAATTTTATAAGTTTAGATATCAAAATTTCATTTGACTGAATATATATTTTATTTTATTTGCTGATTATTAAAAATTTTGCCATCAAATTGAAATTGCATTATTTTTAGTTAAACATAAACTTGGATGAAGCGAGTCATGATTTGAGGCGCAATTCTTTGATGATATGACTTTTGGCCAGATTATTCCTGAAATTAATTATAAATTTTACCTGTTTAAATGAATCATAATGAGTAATGTTCCTTATGGCAATCAAATGGTATAAATATATTTGAAATTCATGGAAATGAACAAAAAATATTAAATTTCTGACTTTAATTTTTTGGCATGAAGAATGGGTTCCACCGATTCACATCAAAATTCGTTGTATACTCTAATCTTGAGTCTTGTGAACTTGCTAATTGGGATTCTAGGGTTACCAATTATTTCATTGATTTATATATCAATGAAGCCATTATTGAAAAATAACCAAACAACAAATATTCGTCTTGTCTTAATTGTATTATTTGTAGATTTTGCAACTTGTTTAACACTTGTAATTGAATCAACCGCAACAGCGATCAAACATGATTTTCTATTTCAGTACCCATTATTCTGCAAACTCGGTCATTTCTTTGCTGGAGGTGCCACATTTTGCTCTATTTGGTTCCTTGCACTTGTTAGTTTTGAAAGATTCGCACATATAGTTTTGGAATATCGTATACCTAATTATATTTGGTATACGATAATGACTTCAATAGTGGTATTCTATTTTGGTATTGGTATTTATTCCGCTCTTCACGATTCTATTCATCCGGATGTGTTAGGAGTTTATTGTTTTGTATCTTCAGAATTACCAGAAGGTAAAATAATATTTTACATGGTTTTCGTTATGAATTGTTTGTCTATTATAACAGTTATATTTTCTTACACCTCGATTGCCTTTGTCACTTTAAATCTTAAAAGGAAAACTAAAGTGATTGACCCCGACCAAATACCAGGTTTCAACCGTGCTATAAGGATTGCATTTCTCAAAATCTTTGCTATTGTAGGAGTTTATCTGCTAACTAATAGTTTCGAGACATACTTGCAGTTGTACGAAATTGTCACTTCACTTAAAAGATCAGAAATTGCCGACGTAGTGGCCACAGCTTTAATCAACTCTAATCCATTAATCAACTCCATTTTACTCCTGCTAATTAATAAGGAAGTAGGGCATCGGTTTTATGAAATGTGTCGATATAATAAGATCAACAACTTTAGCAGCACTATTACACTAGATACTCTATAAATATTTAAATTTTTTGCAAATTATATCAATGTTAATATTATTTAATTCATAAATAAACCGCAATGATAATTTATTATAAACATCTTTTAAAAAGAAAGAGTTCATAATTTAAAATTTTATTATTAATTTTCAAATTATTTAATAGAATAAAACGATTACTCTAAAATTTTCTATTCAATATAAAGTCACTGGTCATCTGATTAATTAGCTTAGTAGCTTGTAACTATTTGATGAGAATTGGATTCTAAAAATACAAAGGTTTCTTTGTATTGATTAATTTTATATTTAGATAAATCTGTTTGAATGGAAAATTTTATCAAATCACTTAATTCAAAATTAGTATTTTTTTTGAAATTAACACACTTGTATAGCTTTAATCTTGTTAAAACATTATAATTGGTACTAATCTGAATTTCATATCTAATTAAAATATATCCTTCTAGTTTAGCTCGTTATGTAGATTATTTTAGATATGAACTTGATTCTTCAAACCACATGACTTTTAGTCATCAATATTGGATGTACACAAAATTATTGGATTCAAGAATTAGAACAGAATTTAAGTTTTTAATTAGCTCGTTTCAGTTAAATCATAATTCATATATTTGAAATGAAGTTAACCTGCAATTTTTATAATTGATTAGAATGCTCTGAAATATGTTCACAATTAACTAGAAAATGATTGAATATGTGATTCTATATTATGTTTTATATATTTAATATACATCTATATGAAAATATTATTAAATTGTATTAGTCCAGAGTTACAAAATCGATTTACAATGTTTAACAAGATTTAACAAATATCATTATTAAATGAGTTCATAATATAATATATTTATCAAGAAATATAGCTTTGAATATTATTATTTATAATGATACTCAATTTGAATATGGAAGTTTCATCTAGTTAAACTTTAATCCAGAGATTATTAAATGAATACTATGTAGAACAGAATAATTCTCAATTTCTGATATAATATTAATATTTCAATATATAATCAAAAACTTTGATAATTGTTAAAATTTATTAACTAAACTAACAATGTTAAAATTTTATAATATATGTAAAAATTGTTTAATTTAAAATGAAATACTAATATTTATCTAAAATATTCATTATTTAAATAATATCTCTATTAAATTAAAAATAATTTGTATTTGAATAGGATGTCCTTTATAATTTTTTATGCTTTGAAAAGATCACTTTATCTATGAATTAAATTTCAATATTATAATCATCAATTTTATGATATTTGTAATAATTTCAAATTGAGCTATGGAATTATTTGATATAATATGAAATTGAGAACTAAAGGTCAAATAATAGCTATAATCCCAATTTTTGTTAGTGAAGGTTGGAGTAATTAAAGCTATTCAAAATTGATATTACAATACAATATTGATAATCCTGTTTATATATATATACAGTTTTACAAAATATTAATTTAAATTATTATTTTTCAAGTTAAAATATTCGGTAATTTTCAATATTCATTTGAATAAATGATGTATTATTAGATTTTTCTAAGCATTAAAAATATTATAAATTATTAAGTTGAGAATAATATCGATATCAAATAATTTCATATTTAATAATGAATTATGAATATTGATTGAGTAAATTTTTGAAACTTATTAGAAAAGAAATTTCAAAACTTGGGAGATTTATTAATACTTGCAGACCAAAAATTTTTAACATATAATAATATTGGAATATTTAAATGTTAAAAGTGAAATGTATATAATTGAATAACTAATATTATAATAAAATTTGATAGAGCTCAATTATACTTTAGAATATACTAGTGATATAACTGCAACATTAGGTTAATAGGTCGCTATTTCAATGATAGCATGCAATATAGGTAAAATCGAATACAATTCTATCAATTATGCTCATATTGATGTGTTGTAGATAGTAAAATTATATTCCCATAAAATTAATTATGATATGCAATTTATGCTTTGTATAAGAATTTGAAAATTAGCAAACTCATCATGGATTAATCAATACGTTTATTTGAATGGTTAATTAATTATTATGGAATTTCGAAATTTGAGTTTAGGAAGATAATCTAAAGGTTTGGAAATTGAAATGAATATATATATATATATATATATTCAAAGAAAAACTTAATTAATAGATCTAAATAAATGTCATAAATTGATTATTTTCCAAATTCAATGAAAAAATACATATAGGGAAAAAAACACAATTGAAAAATGTTACAAATATGTTCTTCCGAATGTTTATATAAAATTATATAAAACAAGAAAGAGTGATAATTGTTATTAATTATTTTAAAGAAATCAATAATCTACTTTAGATCCTGTGTCCAAGCTTTGATATCTGAATAACTAGTATTAAAATCAATCAATGTGTTTAACTCTTACAATGATCAAATGATATTTTGGACTATAAAATTTTATAAAATGTATCAAGATATTATTATAACATCACATGTATATTACATGGAAAAAAATTTTTGAGAATTTTTATTTTTATATTTGATGAATAGTTTTGATTTAATAAAGTTAATTGAATTTGATCCAATAGAATATAATTAAAATATAATATAAGGAAACTATTAAATTATAGTATCCTTTTTAATATATAACTCATATTAATATCAAATATTTCAATAGATTTATAATAAAATTTGTAAAATATATTGATTAATTATTTATAAAGTTGGATCTGATAAAAGTTTTGTACGAAGGGGGGTAATTTTGAGGCGCATTGCTTCGATAAAATGATTGTTGCCAGATTCTCTCTTAAACCAATCAAAGATTTGACTTGCATAATATAACATCAAATGGAACTTTTTGTATTACAGTATATTGCTATAAATAGTTGTGATTACCATGATTTTAAAAAAAATATCAAATTCGGTTCCCATTTTAATTGTTGTTTAATATATGGAAAATGAATACTACTGAAGCTCAAATGTATACGACGTATAATCTAATATTAAGTCTAGTTAATTTTTTAATAGGATTGCTAGGGTTGCCAGTTACTATTTTAATTTTAATATCGATGGGGCCAATATTAAAAAACAATCAAACAACAAACATTCGTCTTGTCTTAATTGTATTATTGGTAGATTTTGCAACTTGCTTGACACTTGTGGTTGAATCAACGGCAACATTGATCAAACATGATTTTCTATTTGCACATCCGACATTTTGTAAACTCGCCTATTTCTTTGCTGGAGGTGCCACATTTTGCTCTATTTGGTTCCTTGCAATCGTTAGTCTTGAACGATTTACACATATCGTTTTGGAATGGTATATCCCAACCATTGTATGGTATGCCCTAATGACTTTTATAACAGTCTTTTACTTTGGTGTTGGTATTTATAGCGCTTTTAAGGATTCAATTCATCCAGATACGTTAGGAGTTTATTGTTTTATTTCTTCGAGTCTCCCAGAAGGTCGTGTATTATTATATATGATTTGTTTTCTGAATTGTGCATCTATCTTAATCGTTATATTTTCGTATATTGCAATTGCTCTTGTCACTTTAAAAGTGAAAAGAAATACTAAGATAGTTAATCAAGATCAAGTACCAGGTTTTAATCGTGCTATAAGGATTGCATTTGTCAAAATCTTTGCTATTGTAGCAATTTATTTACTAACGAACAGTTTTGAGACATATTTAATATTGTATGAGCTTATCACAAACTTTAAAAGATCAGAAATTGCTGACATAATCGCTACAGCTTTAATCAACTCCAATCCGTTGCTCAATTCCATATTACTCTTGCTAATTAATAAGGAGGTGGGAACTAGGTTTTATGAACGATTTTTATACTATCACAAATTAAATAACCAAAACAATGGTCATGTTTGATAATTTCTCTTTATTTAATAAATATATTGTAATCTAGAAATTTGGTCACATTTGTTACATTCATTTTTGGCCCTATTTTTAAAACTTAAAAATCAAATACCATTAGTAATTGACTATCATTCGAATCCCTCATTTTGATTTTTATTTTCCTAGCTTAATATCCATTGAACCACCTCCCCAAAATTTAAACTGTTTTCTAGTTTGAATAGAGGTGATAATAATTGATGAAACTCAACTTCTCACAATGTGAAAAATGATATCATTAATATGGTTATCTTTTTCAATTAGTAGATTTTATAGTAGTTATCTAACTATATTGGGATTATAATATATACATATAAAAGAATTTTAATTTTATAATATTTATAACCAATTCCGAAAATAAATAAATAATATATTACTTGTGCTTATAATTGAATAATTATAATAGATTAAATTTAAATTAGTAAAAATGTCAAGATTTGAAAAAATCCATTATATTACTAATAAAATTCAACCAATTATTGACATAATTAATGTCTATTGAGTATAAAATAAATATAAGATCAACACTCTGTTTAAATTTAAAATATTGGATATTTTTGTATACTCTCTAATATCTGATTAAAAAGTGTTTATTATCAATAACTATATATACTAAATAATAAAAATCATTTGTTTCGTTACAAAAATATAAAAATTTTAATATTTATTCTATTTATGAAACTCAATATTATATATTTCTTTTATTCAATACTATCTTATATAATGATAAACAATATTAATCTATTATATTATTTGCTAAGATGGTCGCTCCTTACAAAAAATCCAATTTTCTCATTGGTATAAAATTAATCCACTTATGGATATGGTTCGGAATAAATTCGGACCCTTAATATGAAAACATCTCCTTCTAATTATAAAGATAAACGAAGAACTATTACTAATATAAAGCACTTTTGCCAATCATATATAATCTCAAGTTTTAGAAATATCAAGCTTTATCAGACTCCGCTTTATTTTAACGCAGCTGCCATCTATACAAATTACAAGTTAATTCGTATCAGATCCAAGTTTTCCTGATGAACCAAGAATTCCAACCTAAGATTTAGGACTATTATTAAAATGTCTTAATAGGAAAAGTCAATCACATGATCAAATTATAACAGGTAATTATCATTAATGTTGAGTGGTTAAATTGAGTATGGTAAATTTGAGTGAGTTGAATAGCTTTATTTTTGACAGAATTAAATGAACTTTGTTATATTTATTTCATATATTCATAATTCTAATTATTACTAAAATTGTTTAGATCAGAATTATTTTATTATCAATATTTGAAGATTTCTTAAATATTTTAAAATTATTTAATAATGAATAATATCAAAAAATATTTCTATAACTTTATCATTAAATTCTTAAGAAATCTTGGCTAAAATTTTATGATTACTATAATTAATAATATAATTTTGGTTTGATATTTTTATGATGTGATATATTTTTAACCAACATTCGAATAAAAAGGGTAAAAATGTTTAGATTAGCAAAGTGAAACTGTAACTATATTAAAAAATTACACAGATAATCGAAACTCTGGTTTTATGAGCGAAAAATTTTGAATTGTAAATAATTTCCAAAATTGATCAAACAAATATTAGGAATTACCTTATATAGTTAATTATTATTTTAATTATTTGATTTTCAAATTTTAAATCAAAAAAATTATTTTCAAGCAGTTGAGGATCCACTAGAATAATAAAATTTATAAATTCAAATTATAAAAATATATTAAAGAAATCCATGAGATATATCAATTCCGATTTTGATTTGAAATTAATGAATTATTTTAAACGATGATATCAAGGTGATTGATATTTACAAGTATAATTAAGTTGTTAATCTCACTATTTTATCTATTAATTTTGAATAATTAGTAAATTTTTCAGACTGGGGTAATTAATGGAATCTTAATTAATACTATATTTATTTTGAAGATATATTTTATGACCCTATTGTATCAAGCTGAAAAAACATATTATCTAGGTAAAAATACTCTGTTATCATGATAAAATTATGTTGTAAGTTGTATTCTATAGATCAAAATTTATTAGTAACTGTCATTTATTACTAATTTATTCTTTATTGAAATTAAACGGAATCATCATTTTAATGACAAACCTAAAAGTAATTTATTATAAGTTACAATGTTTAAGCCTTGTGCGAAATTTCGGTTAAAGTTTACTTGATAATTATTATTAAATCATTAAACATTTGGTTTTATAGTAAAACGTTGTATTAATTCGATAATAAAACATATTTGAACAATTATTACATATCACTTTCCTTTGAGTGATGTAAATCTATCAATTTCGATTTAAACATATTAATTCGTTTTGATTTAGTATTCAATTTAATGTTAAAATATATATATACATTAATTTTTAAATACCTTAATTTTGATCTTATTATAAGATGTTATTTATAGTTTTGTATAATTCATAATTATTTTAGTTAGTATCGGTCAATGAATAAATCTTTGATATATTCCAAAATTATATATTAGTATTTATGAAATGTAAACACAATATAAAATATTTAATTATATTTGATTAGTGGTTAAAATATTTAATGACGATTTTGGATCAAAAAAATTAATTAAATTCTATAAATTCGAATTTATATAATAATTGCAAAATATTCAGTCCAATTTTGTAGAATATATAATTGATCAAAAATTACTGTGTCAGTTAACGACTTAAAAATTAATAAACCATTGTCCCATATTCTTGATTCTTAATTTATTACATCATCAAATCGGTAAATTCAATCAAATTTTAACCGAAATTTACATGAGATTTGATCAATTTGTTTTTCGTATATCTTTGCTTTATAAATGTAATAAATACTTCAAAATATTCAATTGACAACCATAAAATTTTTAATTAAGCGATATTATATATTTAATTCAGTTTGAACACATATAAAATAAAAAAATTTCAATATTTTTTTGTAAAAGGATTTTACCTAGGTGTTTTAATAGTTACATATTTCAAAGTTTAATGCTAAAATATAGAAGAGTATAATGTAGTATTCATATATTATTGGCTGATATTTTAATATCTTCAATTTGGTAATAGTCTTTTCATTCAATAAGATTCTTATAAAGCTTTCCAACCACTATCCATGCCAAAAGTTAAAAAACATTTGTTAATGCACACATGAAATTTTTGTAATATGATTAATAATTCAAAGTATCAGTTAGGATTTAAATATGACTTTTAAAGAAATCTGCGAATATTTCGCTCCTATCGTTTCTAAATGAACCCTAAGTATCATATAAAAAATAGATTTGAATTCACAAATAAATGAATTTTTCTAACACAATACATAAATAAACTAATTTCAATTCGAATTACTTAGTTTGTAATAGTACACTTCCGAATTAATAAATTCCAAAACTGATGATTAAGACGAAATTAATTACTATATATAGATGAAAGTTATTTCAAATGCTAAAGTTTTAAATGTGATAAAATTACATATAAATTTTATAGTATCAAGTATCAATTCACATTATTAAAAAATAGAATGAACTTCGGAAAACATTACATCTCAGATGCCCTGAAATAAATATAAAAATGATATTTTATATATGCTTTATTAAAAAATATCACGTTATTTTACATTGGAATAATTTTATAAAAAATAATCAAATTTGATAATAATTATATAAAAAAATATTTGAATATTTTAAATTGTCACTTAAATTTCAAAAATTATACAAATTAAAAAAAATATATGACAAAGCTTAAAACTTAGTATACTAAAAAAGTTAATATTATATTCAGACAGTATTATTCATTCAGAATTTTTTTAAAATGAGATATTGAAATGAAAATTTGAAAATTTAACTGACTATAAAGCGAATAAAATACATATAACAAATATATACAAATATTTGATTGCAAATGATCCAAGTTGAAAAATATTCAATAATTGATGATACTGTAATATTAGTTGCCATTAAAACGAATATTGGTATGTATATTTATTCGTTCTACTTTCTTAGAAATTGAATAGTGAGAATGATATTTACATTGAGTGTACCAATCAAGAAATATCATCGCTAAATACAATTCTATTGTTATTTAATTGATAGCATATTTATTTAAAAATATGGTCATAATAGTTATTGTGTGTTTATTTTCCGATTTTGAAACTAAAAAAGTCAAAAAATAAATAAATTTGATGATAAGATAAAATTTAAGAAATTTCGAAAATTCAAATATCGGAATATTATCCGTAAATACATATTTATTTCATTTATGCGTCATGTTTATGCAAATAGGCTCCACCTTAAAATTATATTGACAGATTCAAATTTATTTGGAAGTTTGGCAAATTTATTGTTGCATCCTATACCGAAAAGACAATTCAAGTTAAATATTGAATAAAATATGATTCTGAATTGATATGAGAGGAAGATTGGTATCAGGGTATGGCTAATTAATTAAATATACTAAGATAACACTTTGAAATAAATGGATATATTTGTCTAAAATTGAATCAATTGATCCATAGTATAAATATCTAAAATAATATATTTCATTAATTTTGTTACCAATAAGTTGTATATAGTTTGTCAATATTTAAAATGTCAAATAAAAAAATATCCCAAAAATTTGTCACTTTATTTTGAAATAAATATATCACTATGATTTATTAATTTTTTCCATAAAAATTGTAAGAATTTCTATTCAACTAAATAATCAATTTCAAAAGTAAACCACCTTATTTAATTTAATCTATACCGTGATCTAGACAACGCCAAATCTCTTTTGCATAAAACTACGCAACAGCAAAAATCATAGATTAAATTTGACTAAAGCAATCGATTAAATAGGAAGTTATAATAAAATCTGAAATAAAGATCATAGAAATTAATTAATTCACCAAATTAAAATTTAATATATTTTATTATTTTAAGAATATTACTTTTTTGGATATATCTATTTCTCTATTTATATGAAATATTTATTAAATAAATATGCTCGTTCAATAAGGGACTACCTTTTTTGGAAGGAATTATTGATAATTGATTGTTTCATTTCATTCCTTAAACCAATCATCAATAATGTTTGGATCAAGGATAATAACCACAAATTCATACTTTTTGGATTATTTGATATAAATAATAGTAATGGTCATGATTATTTTAACACAAATTAAACTGTATTTTCTCACATACATTTTTAATATATGTAAAATGGATTCTATTAAGGCCCATCCACACTCTAAGAATACTCTCATATTGAGTCTCTTTAATATATTCATTGGGCTTGTGGGGTTACCAATAATTGTATTAATTTTTATATCCATGAGACCAATCTTAAAAAATAATCGAAAAACTAATATTCGTCTCGTTTTAATTGTACTACTAGTAGATTTTGTTACTTGTTTGACATTGGTAATTGAATCCACTGCAACAGCCATCAATCCCAATTTTCTATTCCAATTTCCGATCTTCTGCAAACTTGCTCATTTCTTCGCTGGAGGTGCCACATTTTGTTCCATTTGGTTCCTTGCAATTGTTAGTTTTGAGAGGTTTACAAATATCGTTTGGGAATATTATGTTCCTAGCTATGTTTGGTACATCATAATATCTTCTATTGTAGTATTCTATTTTGGCGTTGGTGTTTATAGTGCTTATGAAGATTCGATACATCCAGGTGAATTAGGAATATATTGTTTTGTATCACCAGGGTTGCCGGAAGGTCGAATAATATTTTACATGGTTTGCATTCTGAATTGTGCATCTATCCTGACTGTTATATTATCATATGTGTCAATTTCAATCGTCACTCTAAGGGTTAAAAGGAACGTTAAGGTAGCCATGCCCGAACAAATAAGAGAAAATAACAGAGCTCTATCGCTTGCAATTGTAAAAATATTAGTAATTGTAGTGTTTTATCTTCTTACCAATGCTTTAGAGACGTATTTGGAATTATATGAACTTATCACAAAGCTGCAAAGATCCGCAATTGCTGACATGGTTGCTACCGCTCTAATTAATTCTAATCCTCTGATCAATTCACTCTTGCTCCTTTTAATTAATAAGGAAGTAGGAGCTCGATTTTATGAAAGATTTTTTAATTAATTTAAACTAAAAACATTTGTATATTTATTAATTTTACAATATATTTGAATAATCTATTATAAATTCAATTTTTTTCACATTCGTTACATTATCATTTAATCCTAATTTGAAAATTTAGAGTACTGATATACATTAAGTAATTCATTATCTTAATACTTTATTTTCAGCAATATTCTTAAGGTTACATTTATTTAAGCCATATTCTGCTCATTATAACCAATATCTAGATTTCCTAGATGTCTAATTAACTCCTGAAATCATAATGTTAAAATAAGAAATTTGAGACAAGTTCATTTTCAAATTAATGAAATAATACATTTCAAAAAATGATAGTTATCTAATTGAATAATGATGTTTTTTTCAATGGCCCAGCATTAAATACATATGTGTATATTAAAATATTTTAATAGATAGCTAACAATTTTACGATATATATTATTATAAAACTAATTTTCTATCATTTATTATAAATAGGTTAAAATATTTATAAATTGATTTCAAACTAATTATTTTGAAATTTCATTATTTATTTTAAATAATTTTATAAATATCGCGGCTAGAAAAGAAACAGACTCTTCATTAAGTACCAAAGTTCAAAAGTACATTGATCCAATCAATTATGGGTGCAACCTTTAAATATGTTATCGATCATTTTGTCAATGATATCTCTAACTTGTAACTAATATTCTTAGAACAAGTTATTATTATATAATATAATGTCAATATTCATATACGAAGATAGACATTTCTGGATTATAAAGAAGATTGATCTCAAATACATTATTACTCCCTTCCCCAATCTTATCTTGTTTATAGCCTATAATAACTTTCTTGAATATAAATTTAAGATGAATCTCTCAATATATGTCAATAATTATAATTTATTATTTAAAATTCTAATTATAATATCCAATTACAGTTTTGGATAAATTGATAGTTAATAGATTGGTTAAAATGTATTTTAATTATTAATTGCTTTTATTCTACTCTCGATTAAACAGAATCAGTCAACTATGATCAGTTTCTTATCCAAATCACTCAAACTTCTATCATGAAATCCTACACTCAAGTTACTTTTTGTTATGATATAAAATACCAATATTTTTAAAAACTATTTAATATTTCAAGTTAAAAATGAATAAATATATATAATTTATTTATTTCAATTTTTAATCAACTATATTGTAAGGAATAATTCAACTTCTGTATATTAATCATTTGTACATTCATAGCTGAAAATAATCATGTAATTAATTAAATATTCAAACTATTTATTTTGAAAAAAGACAATATCAATCAATTCATTAATTGAATAACATAAAGTAATATAATTAATCTATGAAATGAAGTATGAATTTGAAATAAATAAAATATTAATTTATATTTAAGAATATACTTACACGCACACACACATATATAAATATACATATTATAGTTAGTAATTATTCAGAATTCATATCATCATTATTTCAATTTTCGTGAAGCTGAAGAAAATCTTAAAAGGTTAGAAATTTTATGAATTCGAATACTCTCGTATGTATACTCAGTATTTTAGAATTCATTCATAATATAATATGACAAAAATACCATAACAAACTATTATAAATATACTCTCTAATCAACAACTATATTAACCTAATATTGTGAAATCTCATTTTATCATTAATTTTAAATAACATAAGATAAAATTTTAGACTATATACGAATTCATTTTTAATGTTATGGTATTTAACCAGAGTTTTTAGCTCCTTTAAATCTAAATAATACATCTTATTGATATATATTTATAAGGTTGATGATCAAAAAGTTTTCAGTTAAAGTATAAAATTTGGATATACTTTAATATAAATGTTTATTGAAAACAATTAACCATATCAATTAATTTCTATCCTTGAATAATTTAACTTAAACCAACATATATCACCCTTAATTAATAAATCTTCGAACTATTTAAATGAATTGAAAATTCAGTGGTATTAGAAGCTGAAGTTGATTGACCCTTTAGGGTTGGGAGCTCAATCATGGGATAATAGTATCCCAAGATTTTAACCAATAAGAACCATTGATAATGATGAATCATCCAATATATCAGATGAAAAATATTCTATGATTTTCATAAAAACTCTGACATAATATAATATTAAATGATAAACAATCATTTTCAATATATACAAAAAAATTTAAAATATATAATGAAAATAATAAAATATTAAAATATATACTCAATTAAATCAATTAATTTAATATAATAAAGGGTTCAAAAGTATTTTATTTCAATGTATTTATAATAATAGGATTTTTATAATTTTTTCAAAAATTTTAAATATTCGTTAATACCAATTTTATTTCTACCAAACTATTTATAAATTATAATTTTCATATATGATTTGAACAGATAAAATCAATATAATTGGTGGTTGGGTAATACAAAATAAATTAATCATATAACTATGATTAAATATATAATCAATAATATAAAATACAATATACTATAATGATTCAATATATTAAAATAAAATTCGGATTTTATGTTGTTTATATAATTGATTCTAGAAATTTATATAAATAATTTTCTATTTTTACAAGTAATAGTTGCAAAAAATAAAAAATAAATTAAATAACTTGAAAATTGAATTATAATTTATAATATTTTTTATTAGTATTTTATAAAATAGTATATATGTAATGGCAATTGCGGTTAAAGTTGATGCGGTACAGCAGAAATATTAAATTAAATGAGGTAATTAATTTAATATATCAGTGAGATTATTTAGTCTTAGAATATATTAGTTAATATAAATATATTTGGTGAATATATATCAACTGGTCAAACATAGTTATAATTTTAATAATAACAATCTTAGTTCTTAAAATAATATTGATTTTAACAAAAAAAGGAATAAATGGAAATTAAATGGAAGGAGATGGAATATATTAATTAGTTATATTAATGCTATTTATATTATTATTACCTTAGATTTAAAGAAATAAAAAATTTCTTAATTTGTAATTTTTCAAATATATTATTAGTTTCTAATAATAGAATATATAAAAAATAGGATAATATGTAGTTTAAAATTATATATATAATAGTTTTTTGGATAAAAAATAATTTTAAAATTTATTATTTAATTTAATTATTTTTAAACCAAATAATGATCATCAAAAGTCTTTTATTTTGTTATTAATAAAACTTTGCTATAAAACCTCTAAAATTATTCAAAATCATCAAGCAACTTTAATAATATAATATAATCTAAATTTACTAGTTATTGTTAAATCAATTATTTTAAATCTAAGAAAAAAATATATATAACCTATTAAAATTTAAAAAAATAATATCAACTATTATTATTATAATTATTAATAGAGTTAAAAAATATATTAAAATATATCTTTTTATAATAGCTAGAGATTTGTCAAGATATTTTAATATTAGTCAAATAAATATTTTATATATTAT